>JAVJIF010009048.1:0-151708 GCA_038442645.1 Agave tequilana | reverse complement strand
GATCGTGGTGGCTTGGTCTGCTCGACAGAGATCGTGTGTCGATCTCGCGGCGGAGATCATGTGTCGATCTCGGAGATCGTGTGTCGTGGATTCTTTGGTATTCGGTTTCATATTAGTGAAATCTTCACCGAGATGGAGAATTATAGAGAGAATCAAAATCTAGATGATAGAGTTTTCTAACGCTTGATGGAGAGAGAAATGAGTTTGTTGCAAAAAAAAGGAGCAGACATCAGAATGGTCGACCGGCAGTCGACTGACTTGCAAGCTGTGCAAAGTCAGTCGACCTCCCCCACTCTGACACTTAACAAGAGTGGGGGATTGTAACGCCCCGATCCCAAGAATACGGAGATGTTATGGCGACGTACATACGCGAGGTGAAAACACACTCACGCGTACGTTAAGCCTCAGTACAGGATATACCTCCATAGTTATAAGAGTTCCAGCAGGAAATAAGTACAAGAATACCAGCAGAAAGAGGTTAGTGATCATAACCGATAGAAAAACAGGAATAAATAAGATAACAGCAGTAAATCATAAAGATACCTATGAATGGTCTCGATAATGAGTCTCCTATGTGAACCCAATGGACTATCTGATCAAACGATAACTCGGATCTCCAACCTGGGCACGCAAACCCAGGGTCGTCAGAAAGCGACCTAGTGAGTGGTAAAATGAAGGAGGCAGTAATCTATACTATAGTACTACAAGCACGATAATAAGATATAATACATGATATTGTCTTAGTGATACCATATAGTAAGCATATAATAAGCAGTAAAAATATATATAAACATGTCATCTTTTAATCCATCACTACCTAGCATGTTATCATCGGTCATGTCTATAGTCGTATCCAGTTTTATATAATAATAATGTGTCTAGTGGTGACATGATAGAATAGAACATGCTAGTGGTGACGTGATAGAAGTGAACATGCAGATGGGCATATGCAATATAATCATAATACGGTGTTGTGCATAGACAGTAATGATGTATGCAAGGTATACAGAAAACAGAATATATGCAATGCAGAGTATACATATACATGAGTAGTATGCCACCACAGAAAGTGTAACATGTACCAAGTAAAGTAACAAAGTACATATAACATGATAGCGGATAAATGATCAGGTACAGTAACAAGTACAACTAAATAATAGTATACATGTATCAGGCAAGTCATGTTATTTATCCAATAGTAGCAATCAGTACCGCCTGCTATTCTAATCAATCTCTTCCAGTGTCCCATACCACTGGCAGTTCATACTGGAGCCGCCCACTCCAGTCGAACCGATCCGGACATGGCATACGGGTACCATTATCCAAACGAGAGAGTGACCAAATAACAAGTGTTCCTGACGTCACTATTGTGTATACTGTTTTATTATGTTAATTGAAAACCAAATGGTCGAGGAGCTCTTATCGGGTAGGTGTATCCCGTGCATACCCGGGATCGCGGCCTTAAAACCACCCCTAGCTGCTGAGACCAGGGCCCTCCGCTAAGAGGGGAGCACGAATCAAGTAACGGGAGCTCATGGAGCTATTGGTAGCAGCACTACCGTCCCCTGCAGTGGGACTAACAATATGGATCCAGTACATCCACCCGATAAGAACTAATCAACCGTCAAGTCTCCCCCATCCCCAAGTTATAGTTATGATCTGACATTTAAAGTACACAATGTAACAAGAACAAATACAGTGCATGATTCATGTAACATGATAACAGGATCTGAGCTCTGTTGATAGCATAGAACAAGATAACAGGAACAATAGATGTGGAATTCCACACATCGCATATCAACAGCTCATGTATCCAGTAACGGGAATAACAATATCAGTAACGGGAAACAATCATATAATAGGAATACGGGGATAACATGGAATAATAATACATGTAATATGAACGGGGATCCATATGACAAGAATAGAGAAACCATACATGCATGTGTAACAGTGATATGCCGAGAATCCATGTAACGATGATAACAATATATGAAATGAGGTATTCAGTGAAGTGGTGCACATAAATACGAACTAATAGTGTGACATGTCATAGTATCTGGGCAACGGTGATACATGTACATGTGATAACAGTGTCCCGTGTGACAGGATATGAAAGTCACGGTGTTCCGAGTGTATGCACACTAATGTTTAGTCTAACAAGTCTCTATGTAACAGATGGACGTGAATATCCAATGCACTGTATGTAAACTATCGTGTCCCGGTGTAATATGGCTATATCATCTACTCGAGTGTTACATATAGGTATCACCACAGTATTAAACATAAATGATCTAGTTGAATTATTAAGTTAGTGGCTAGTTTTACTCATGAACATTATTACCTTCGGAATCTCGTTAATTAACGAATCATCCCGTATAATAAATCAGGTTTTATTATGTTTTAATTAATGACAATAATTACAAGTTATTAGTTACAATAATTTATCCATAATCAAGATGTAAGACTGAAAGCAATCAACCAATTTAGGATCTCTAAATAAATAAAATTTATAAAGAAAAACACTCACAAACTGGCCATGGGAATCTCTTTCCCACGATCGCAACGGTCCAGAATCGTCCAAATCGGAGTCCGGATGCTCCAGATATCGCCCGAATACTAAAAGGAATAGAAATGGGTTAAATATGTAATAAAAATATGTTAATTGCAAATATTTAAATTTAGAGCAGGGGTGTTCTGTAATATTACCTTTATTTCATTTGGATGCGGGTTGGGTGGTAAACGGTCGGGTTTGGATCCAATACCCAAACCCATCACTTAAATTAAATGGGTATTTGGGTTAACGGGTTCAGGGTTATTGGGTGCCCGAACCCAATAGGATTATTGAGTTCAGGTTCACACCCGAACCAATCACCTACAGAGCAGCAGCAGCAGCAGCTCTTGCTGCTGCCCCTGCGCGAGCAAGCCGGCCAGCCCTGCTGGCCGGGCGGCGAGAGAGCCCGCCGGCGGCGGGTCAGGCCGAGAGAGAGTGAGAGAGAGAGAGGGTGAGAGAGTGAGGGGAGAGAGAGAGAGATGTGACAGAGAGAGATGGGGCAGGGCAGCCGCTCTCCTGTGCCTGGCCGCGCGCTGCGCTGCCACGGCGGCCGACAGCGGCGGCCCGGGCCCGCGTACAGGGAGGAAGAGAGCGAGAGAGAGTGAGGGGTGAAGACGAACGGGGAAGGAGGAGGAGGAAAAGAAAAGAAGGAAAAGAAGAAGAAGGGAAAAAGGGGTGGTGCCCGCTGGCGCCTGGTCGGGGCTCCGGCACCGGCGGCGCGCCGGCCGTGGTGCCCTACAAATTCCACACAGAGAGAGAGTGGGATGAGAGAGAAAGAGAGATTTTGTTAAACGTAAATTAGAGAGAGAAAAAAAGGGAGGGTTTTTATTTAGAGGGGGAGAGATAATGAAATGGGTTAAGGGAGGTTAGGGGTGTCGGTAATTAAATAAAGTCGGTGGAGAAAGCGGTGGAAGAGTTGAGAAGGTTGGAGAAGAAGAGGGAAAAAGAAAGAAAGAGAAAAGATTTTTAGATTATTTAATTAATATTATTTTAATGAGTTCAAATTGACTAGTTCTGAATAGCCCCCAAAAATTACATAAAATAGAGAATATTACATGGAGGAGAAATGTGAAATCAGATTCGAGAAATATTGTCCGGTTTGCAAGTAAAAATCCTGGAGTGTATCGCTGATACCGGGCGACACCGGTTTGGCCCGATTTTTGATAAAATCAGAAAATCTCTCCAAAAATACCATAAAGTAGAAAATATGATTTTAAGACACCAGATGAAAATAGATTTCCAAAAATACCACTCCGTTTGTGAATTAAAAATCGTAAAGCCGATTATCGGTATCGATCGACACCGACTACGGGATTTTCCAAAATAATTCAGAAAAATTCCAGAAAATGCGAAAAAATCTAAAATAATGAAAAATAATATCTGAAACTGAAATCAGTTCAATCTGACTATCAGGAAGATTAAATCAACTTTGCACGTCGTATCGAGCTTTGATATTGTGATACGTACATCAGAGATCAGGAGGTTACAGGGATGCAGAGTCGGTTGATCGACCGGTCGATCACCCCCACTCTGGCATTTAACAGAGAGTGGGGGAATGTCATGTGGTCGACCGGCAGTCAGGTTCTGGCTCAGCCCAGAACCGAACCCATTGGTTTTATGCAGCCTCTCTCTCCTCTTTTGTATAAATAGGGAGATGTCTTCTTTGTTCTAAGTATGAGAAAAAGTGTGTAAATCATCTCCCTCTTGTAACGTGAGTTAATCATCAATAGATTTCTCTCTATTCTGTCCCGAGGACGTAATAGATTTCTCTCTATTCTGTCCCGAGGACGTAGGTAAGATTGTCGAATCTCGTTTTGTCTCTTTCTTTTTCAGTTGTTTGTATTTCTAGGGTTTGTTCTTGGCAGTATCTAGGTTCAACAGGCCATGGTGATTGACAACAATCCTAACTGTGACATTGACGACGATCCCACTCTGACATAAATGACGTTTCAGACGACTACAAAGTTCTGAACGACAAGGACGATATTGATCTACATATCTACACAATCTTGGTTAATTTATCTTCATCAGTTGAGTGTACCTCGATTAAAACGGTTGACTCTTTGTGCAAAACATGAGCATTAAATGGTTTCTAATTTTGTTAGACAAGTTTAGGGTTCCTTTAACAGCATGTGCACTCTGTTTTCATAGTTGCTTGTCACTTTTTGGTTGAGAATTAAATCACATATTATCTAATTGACATGGTCAAAATTTTGATCTCAGTTTTACTCATTAAAATGATAATTTACAAGGGGGTGATACTAGCATGCAGCTACAATAGCCAAATGTACATGAATCTGTTTCTCGTGTCCACAATTTTCATAAAATTGATTTATATACACTCTTTAGATGAATAAGAAACAGTTTCCTCTCTGGTTGGCTCATCGTAGCAGGAATTAATTGGTGGGAGCTGATTGTTGATCCCATCGTTATAATTGTCTCTATAATTCCCAGCATCAATGTCCGCATCAGCATCATCCTCATCATTGTTACTTCCATCAGAGTTGGCATCCTCATTGTCATCATCAGTATTGAAATCAACAGCAGCATTGAATGTTTCGAGATACACTTCATCACTTTCATCCTACAATCAATGTGCAAAAACTTGTGAGTCTGTATTTGAATAGTTGAGATTTGGATTATTATGTTGAACTTGTATTTATTTTAGCATTCGGAAAACTTTCTAAGAACTAATTTTTCCAATAATAACTTTAAATCGTAGGAAACCATGCTGATTAATGGAAAGCATCTGGTGCACAAATACAAATTGCATCTTTTTTTAAAACAGCTAACAGCATATCAAACAAAAATCAGTTAATTTTTTGGTTTATCTCGTCTAACAAACACAAAAAAAAAATTATATTATAGTACTCCTTTAACAGCTTCAAATTCATAAAACGAACTCTCATTATCAGTGAATAAAATGTAAGTGGAATAGTGAATATAAGTGACATTTTAAATATATACCTCAGCTCCCTCATCTTCAGTAGAATATGCTGAATCTAATTTGGAATACAAGTCTTCATCACCTTGCTCTTTAACATCTTCCATTTGACACTGAAAATAGTACAGAGAGAATAAATGAACATTTCTTCAAAGGAAAAGAAGATAGATTTTGATGGAAGAAATGGGGACAGAGAATTATAAAAGTTCATTGATGCAAGTATAATCTTATGAAGTTGTATACCAGTTCAGATCTCAGCTGCTCCACCCTTTTGTGTAAATTTGAGATATGATGATTAAGAGCCTGTATGCAAAAATAAACAAAGACTTCAACATGATCTTTCGACTATGAGAAAAGAAAGGAAAAGAGTAAGGATCCTAAAGTTGTAGATGAAACTTTGTTGGTTTTCTTTCTTTTCTTTTCTTTCTTTTCTTTTTGTTGTTTGTGTATGTGTGGGCATGTGTTTATTTGTTGTTGCCATTGTGTTGGGTTGGGGGTTCAGCAGGAACTTATGTTCTTACCTCTCGCCTTTGAATCTCTATAGAGCGAGCAAGAGCCTTTCTTTTAGTCAGGAGAGTCTTGGGCCTCAACGTAGGAGGTCGCTGATAGTCCTTTCCTCGGTACACAATTACTGCAAAACCCTTGGAGATTTTATCTACAGAAACTAAAACTCCCCCGCTCTCAGCTTCAAGGGTCAATGCAACATTCTTAACCTGTGCAAAATTTTTTGCTTTCACAATGACCTTTACAAGTTCCCGGTACTTCCAGTGCAATGCATATTTTCTAATTCTACTGTACCATCAAAAACTCCTCTTCTCCCTAAATTTGATACAAATTAATAGGAGGAAATGATTTAGTTCCAGGGAGAAAATCTTACATGACGAAAAAAATAAAAACAGTTAGATGTCCGTATCTCTGTAATGTGAATAGATGGAAAGAAAATAAAGCAACATCATCAAAATGGTAGGAGAAAATCCAATGAATCACAAAAATCTCGAATTAGACATGCATACTCTACAAAAGCAAAGTTTTTAATGATTCAAAATCCTCCTATATTGGATCCTGGGCGAAGACGGTAAAAGGAAAACAAGGATGGAACCTTAAGATCGTCTCAACCTCTATTATGAGAATAGGTTTTCTTCTCCCACTCCTTTTTGAGTTAAAAATAGTCGATACCAATAAGTAATAATGCACACTGTCAACAATTTTAAAGAAAAATGAAGCAGTGGTACATGCTCCAGAAACTCGGTTTAACATATTACAGACCGTTATAGCAGTCCATGAAAATCTAAATAACTTGTACTGAGGTTTTAGAAATTTGGGATAAGACTCTGTTCCTGTATACTAAAGTCTTGAAAAGAATTTGGGATAAAGACTCCGTTCTCGTATACTAAAGTCTTGAAAAGAACAGATTAATCATGGCAGTTGTTTTTATGATATAACGGCTATAAACAAGAAGAATGAAATAATACATCTATAGAAAATTGATTATACTGTATATGTAACACAGGTCGTTTGAAGATTACCTGAGAGACATTGTTGAACCACAACCTATCAGCTTGAGCTTGTGTGTGTAGTAGTTATATTATATAACCGGCTGAAACCATCATAAAGTAGGTAACTTCCAACACCAGCATTTAAAACCAAGGAAGGAAGATGAAGATAAAAATTAAAAAATTAAGAAAATTGGAACACCCAAGAAAACCTGACGTTGTGCAATAAACATAACAGTTTTCCCCAAATCTAGAATGTCAGGGAAGCTCAGTAACACTATTTGGCTTCAAATATAAATATCAGTTAAATGGAAGCAGAGTTGGTAAACTACCCAGGAGTAAAAAGGCCTTCATCCTCAACCCAAGCTTGCGAAACATGAACCTCTCTTCATCAGTTATGCTCTCTGGTCTGCTGTCCGTTCCACGGGCTTCAATGACTCTTCCACTTTGGCCAGAGCCCTTTCACCTTTCGATAACTTCCGCTCAGCCTGTTGGGTCATGTAAAACATAAGTACTACATACAGGAAAATGAAGGACCTATGTTCCAGATTTTGTGCACACTTTTCTCTGGAAAAAAAAAAAACACTAATGAACAATAACCATAGCATACCCATTAAAGGATTGTACAAATGCCATCCAACAACAATGAATAGTGAGTTAAAGTGAATCAAATATCCAATATTGCACAAAAAAATTAAAAAATTATGGTTCAATATGACAAGATACAACAACATTGTATATCACAACAACAACATTGTAGGGCACTCCTTTTCATTATTTACTATATATATTGATTTTGGGAGTGTTACATCATCCAGGATGTTTGGGTCATCCTTAAGTGGGAACTAAATGATTGAATTAGAGTACATTAGGAAACTGGATTTATGTTTACGTTGCTTTTAAGGAATTTAGGTTGTTTTTACTACATATGATTGAATTAGATTAAAAAACTGGATTTACGGTTGCATTGCTCTGGACGAACTTTCTTAATTGCAAAGCCCCTAAGAAGTGGCACATATGCACTTTTTCTTTAGAGAACAGCACATATCTAAATGTAGTATCACCAAGATCATGCTTTTAGCTGAACACTAGCAGAGGTGGATTCTCCATCTCCCCCTTCTTTAAATTAATGAACCACGAGACCACGAGAAACCAACAAATTTGGACTTCTCGAGAATGATAACTTCTAAAACCTTTCATTCTAATACTGTACCTAAAAATAGGGTTGCTTTGTGTCATCAATCATGTAATTCTTGCTTGAACATACATGGGGAATATAATATGAGTAAAGGTCGATACTCAATAAATAAGGGACTTCGATCAGAAATTTATGCAGAAGGCGCCCACATTCTAGCTGTGACAATTTACAAGGAGGATCAGATGATGTAGTGAAGAGGGTTCAACACAACCTTACTTGAGCCATCACCTCTTGATGGCAAATGTTTTATGAGACACATGAGAGTTGAAGGAACCATATGCAAGATGGCGTGGAGTTCCCTTCTAGGTAGAGGTTTACACTAGCCATTGGGATTGTCAGATGATGCAGTGAAGAGGGTTCAACACCACCTTACTTGAGCCATCACCTCTTGATGGCAAATGCAGATTTATGAGACACATAAGAGTTGAAGGAAACCTATGCAAGATGGCATGGAGTTCCCTTCTAGATAGAGGTTTACACCAGCCATTGGGATTATCTTCACCTAAAATAACCAACAAGTGAATAAATAAACAAAAGACCTATCATAAAAGTTCGTCGCTGGATAGATACAAGAGGATGCCAGCCGTTCCCTCAAAAACATGATTGACCCCTTTTTTTTTTTTTTTTTTTTTTTTTTTTTTTGGGGGGGGGGGGGGGGGGGGGGTGGGGGATCAAATTGTACATAAGACTTATCTAAAAAAGTTCACGCCACTGATACAGGGTTTCATACATAAAACTTGATTGATCTCAAGCAAAAGTAGTAAGTACTGCATGTTGAGCTTTATAACAGAAGATAATATAAACTGTTCAGAAGACAATAAAGAAGAACCAAGTATTTGAATTAGTAACTACTGGGGTTCATTAGTGCAATCAATCTGGTTGCAAGATAACTACTTCCACAAACATCTAACAAATATTATTCTGAATCATATAAAGAGCTCCTGTACATGCGGGGCTATGAGAGATTAGAAGCCTCAAATTCTCTCCAAAACCTATGGTTTTTTTTTATCAGAGATATAAATCTCAAAACTTCTCCAGTATGGAACATTCTTGACTGTGTGCTTGTGAAATATAATTACGGTGAATTTTAACAAAAACAAGCAAAATGTGAATAATTGAGTCATTTCTATGTGGTTTGAAAAATCAATGATTAGTACTCCCGATGTGTTTTTTCTACAATATATTACCCAGAGAGTCTCCCAGTTTAAATAACAATCTCAAGCATCAGTTGACTGAGCCAACTCTGACCATTTATATCATATGTGAAAAAACCGAAGATAATAAATGCTGGCATAGTAATTACACATTTCTAAATATCTCAAACCTAATTAAAGCAGGAAAACATGAAATGAATTAGATAACATGAAGCAAAGAACTAACCTTGAAAAAATAAAAGAAAATGCATCAAAATAGTTAACTGAAGCAAAATGATGGTATCAGAGACAATGTAGAGAAAAAATCACCTTCTTGCAGCATTATATAAGCCAATGTTTGCATACGAAAAGGAGTATATCAATTCGGACTCTCGGAGATAAAGTTAAAGAGCCTTCACATAACGTACAAGTTAGGAAATGGAAGAAAAACAATTGGCATAGAAACATTGTCATTGTCCAAGGATGCTCAAATCACTTCGTCTTGTTAAAGAAAACTTTCTTATATACAAAATGAATCTAGAATGCATAATTGGTGTGTTTAGCAAGTAGTATGCTTTAGCTTTAATTACCATAATGCTCAGAGACAATCCATGATCGATATACTTACAATATAAAGCTTCCTCTCAAGCTTTCTCACAAGGTCAGCATGTCTTGCCGCTTCTGCAGCTCTCGTCATCTTGTTCACATGATCCTCATCTAGCTTGTTAGCCCATCTAGCATCAGCTTCCAGAGTTTCTCCAAGGGTACCAGTAGTGCCTGACTTTTCAACTTTTTCAATATTTGAAACAAATAAAGAAGAGGCTCTCAATCTTGCTTGTTCCTCTTCATCTTGGAGGGTCTTTGTCAGTATTTCTCTCTCAAGTAATGCTTCTGTTACTTCTGGGGACAAGAAATTCTTCCCCCTGTAGAATACAAGGTAGTCCTTGTTCCTAGAGAGAAGGTTACCCCCTGTTAATTTCTGCAATCAACCACTAGGCAGTTGGTATATATATTCTATAATTTTACAAGGAATTAAACCAGATGATTCAGAAAAATAACTCCAGATACTGTGGCATAAGAATCTATATTAGTAAGGAAATAAAAGAGGATGTAAGAAAAGAAAGGGAGTATTAATTGAGTACGCTTAGGGACTTCAATGTAAATCAAGTCTCTAGCAGAAAAACAATGTATAACCAAGATATAGCTTTTAGGAACTGAATTGCTATAAATATTATTTTAGAGCACAAATAGAATATGAAAGAAGAATGTTACTGTAACATCCAGAAAAAGTCAGAATACACAGAAGAAGTACTTCACCAGTCAGGCAGAATATCAGCTATATTAATATTTGTAAACAGAAACCTGAGTTTAAACAAAAACTATTAAACAATTTTCATGGTTTACACAAGGAAAATTGGTAAACAGGAAACCTAAGTTGGTGTGGATACATTTCATAGCTCTGCGCGACAGTCTTCTTCCAGAGTAAATAGTATTAGTTAGACTCATCCTTGACGGATAGTTTTTTAACTTTCTATAATTTGATAAACAACTAATCTTTTTGAAGTTGATAACTCATGTGATTATGATACAATCTTTCAAATTTACAGGGTGCAACAGTAACTGTTATACTCATGCCTTTCAAGAAATTTTATGAGTAATCCTAATGAATTAACTCCAAGTACTAATACAATCTTTTTGTTGATGGTCCATGGACCATGGTACGTTATAAGGTCTGCTAATTAATATCTGTCAAGTCTCAAGAAGGTTACAGAAATTCAAAATTTTGTCAATTGGTATCACTAGGTACATCCAAGTTAAGACTACATTCTTGAGACTTGACATGTTGGCCTCTAAATATGTTGTATAAGAATTATAGTAATTTTTAATATATTGAATATGAACCATTAGTACACGTTACCTTGATATCTTCAGCCATTCTTTCGCTAGTAGTAAGCTGCACTCCACGCTTCAAAGCAATCTTTGCAATGGAGCTTCTTTCCCACAGCTTCAGCATTGCTGCAGCTAAGCCTTGATGCTGCCTACTTCTTCCTATATAGGGGAGAAAAGGAGCCTAAGGAAAACACACGTATAAAAAATTCAATAATCAAAGGGAGACAGGAATAAATGTTTGCTTACCAAGAGCAAAATGAGGAGGCAATACCCTGGCAAGCCTCCGTAAGGCAGTACCTTCCTTGAAACCAAGAGAAGGCCTTACACCATAAGGAAGAATCCTAAAATGAGGTTTATAGCCAGGAATAACTCCTGGAAGCATATCAGCATCTACAGGCAAGGATCAGGACCTGGCCACTCTGTATATCTTGGCCCCAAACTATCTAATAAAGTGTCCATTTCACTTTCATATTTGATTTCGGAAGGTGATTCTGCATGTTGTCTCTTTACAACAGGAGCTGGAAGACCTTCACGAGGATATTCCATAGTATCTCGGCTTGTTTTTGTAGAAACCCCCGGAGCAGCATATTTGACAATGCTAAAGGAGCCAACTTCATTCGTCTGAATACTGTGATATGGTTTCTTCACTGGTTGAGGAGTCTCATAGCTTACACCCCTATACAAAGAAATAGAACTCCCCGACCTCCATATCACCAGCCCTCCTGTTTTTCTCTAATTATTGAAATACACTGATATCAGCATGCTGTCTAAACTATTCAAAGCAAGTTGAAAGGAAATTCAGATGAGAGACAAACATGGAAAATCCAGGAAAAACAAAATGATGGAAGAAATGATATATCAGGTGCCTATTAGTTAACTATTGGACTTTAGCTTTTGCAGCTTCAGGAATAAATAACAGATTAATCCAGGTTCATAAGCTTCAGAAAATTGACCAATAGTCACTAAGCATAGAAGAAAACATGAAAGGTTCTTTGCAAAAAAATAAAAACATCTTCACGTTATCTCTTCACGTTATCAAAAGCTCCTAATTTGTAACTCACAAGGGATAGTATCTACTGGTTTTGTTCGTAAAACCTACAAAGAGAAGGTCACCTCAGGAACTAAATGATGGGGAACGAACTCTAGAAAATCTCAACCTAGGGTTTCTCTCCCAAGATAGGGTTTAAAAATCTCTCCCTAGGGTTTCTCACCCGAAGCACGCAGGCTACTCAAAATGCTCAAACAGCAATTTTCATTATCAATCATTAACTGAAGAAAACAATAGTAATCTCAGCCTTATATAGGCCTACAAAAAAATAACTCCCACCACAACCGATGTGAGAGAAAACCAACCAACAATAATAACAACTAAAACAAACTACAATAAGATAAGATAAGCTAACAACTAAATCAAACAAATCCTACTAGATGTCCCCATCATTCCCCGGGGTTAGGGAAAACTCGACCCTGTCGAGTGCAGATCTCAACTCTCAATCGGGCCATGGTGGTGGCCGTGGACTCAACAGATGTACATTAAAGCTGAACCAAGGCGGTGTGGGTGGGACTGGCTTATGTGACTGATCTGCTATAAAGGATGACAATTCAAGCAATGTGCAGGTAACAGAAAGAGCCGCATCCTCCAGGATGAGAACTGAATCAACTGTACTTCGCACCATGAATAGTCTGACCTCCTGTGACTCTGTCTCCTGTAGGAAGATCTGCAAAGGATCGTATAAGTCAGGCGATCTTTGGGATACTAAAACCCTCATAGCTGGTGTGGATGTCATTAGTTCAATGGCAAGCTCCGCTGATAGATTTACTGAGTTCTTTACAAGAGGCTCTTCTATCTTTGGCTCTGGTTCAGACTCATCAACAACTACTGGCTCTGGCTCTAGCTTACCTACATTATCTTGTTCTGGCTCGTACTCCAACTCAGCAACAACTTCTGACCCTGATTCCTCGAGAACGTCAGGCTCGACAAGGGCTGAAGGTTTTGGATCTGTCCCTTTTTGCAGCCTGACTTGCTACAAGTTTTTCTAGGGCTACCCGAATCTTAGTACGGAGATCTGTGATTGACCGGCTCCCTGGCTCTTGCTCAACATTGGGCTCTTTATAGTCTGACTCAGATGAATAAATGGGTGGAACATAATGAGTGCGAAGAAAGTCTTACAATAGAAACCAATATCGACATAACTTATGATTATTCTCTACCCAATAATATGGCTCTCCCACCAACTTCATTCGGGCATAGAGGCACTTTTGCTCAGATGTCAGAGGAAAATAATGAAAAAAGTTTCAAGATTGCTCTCCCAGTTTTCATAACCGTAACGATCATAAAAACCATGAAAAGTCGGGACAGCCGCATACATTTTCCATTCAACTTCCTTTGGATCACCATTAGTATGAATATATTGACCATAAAAAATAAATCTCATAAGGAAAATTTCAGTGCATAAGCTCAAAAATTACCCAAGAATCTCAAAGGCTCGAACTGAACTCAAATCGGATTGGAAACGGGTCCCGAAACACTGTTAGATTGTTGTAGAACTATAGCAGCACCAAAAAGGGATTATTGAGGTTGTCTCTGCTACTTGAATGTTGTGAAAATCTATCTAGTAGCTCCGAGGCTCTGTCACGAACCCAACGCTTCAAATAAAGCTCAAAACGGACTCCGAACGGGTGAGCTTTGAGTTTTGGGGGGAGATTTTACAGTATAAGGGGTTACTGTTCACGTGAACAGTAATCGGGTGATTACTGTTCATGGAACAGTAATCCAAAAAAATTCTCTCTTTTTTCAGGTCTAGGTTTTTTTATTATTTTTTTTCAAGAACTAAGGTTTTGAGAATTTGTGAAAGTTTTGGTGGAGAAAAAAAATCTTGTGGAAGCTAGGATTTGTGAAAGAAGTGAAAAAGAGCAGGATTTAGCTCTGATACCAAAATGATTGGGGACGAACTCTAGGAAATCTCAACCTAGAGTTTCTCTTTCAAGATAGGCTTTGGGAATCTCTCCCTAGGATTTCTCACAAGAAGCACACAGGCTACTCAAAATGCTCAAACAGCGATTTTCATTATCAATCATTAACTGAAGAAAACAATAGTAATCTCAGCCTTATATAAGCCTACAAAAAAATAACTCCCACCACAACCGATGTGGGATAAAACCAACCAACAATAATAACAACTAAAACAAACTACAATAAGATAAGATAAGCCAACAACTAAATCAAACAAATCCTATTAGATGTCCCCATCACTAAACCAATATCTCACCACACGCCAACTAGGCTTCAGAACAATCACCAAACCTCCAGGAGAAAAAACAAAGGAATAACTAACTGTATTCCAACTAGATTTCAGAACAATTAGTAATCTCCCAAGAATAGATAGTGCTTATGTATATACACCATTAGTCTCTCTCGCTGCACGTGTGTGTTTGTGTGTAATCGAGCAAGAGATGAGGGAAATCAAATTAAAATTAGTCGCAACAATGATATGCAATGTGCAAAGAAGAACTTCACATGACGGATGTTTTCTAAAAGCCAAGACTCTTGTTAATTTAAAAGTAATTTTGTGTGTGTGTGTGTGGTGTGTGAATGAGAGGAGACGTGGGGAAAATTCAAGCTAAAGTTATTTGCAACAAAGATATGCAAAGTGTAAGAAGAAACTTCATATGATGGATATTTTCTAAAAGCCCAAGGCTCTCCTTAATCAATTTAACTAAAATTACTTGCGAAAAAGATAAGCAAATTAAAATACTACCTCCCGCCTTCACTCCTCTCAATTAGTTAAGACCAGACTCTGTTGAAACTTGAAAGTAAGGACTCTCGAGATTTGGAACTTCAAGCACCATGACCTCTCAAAAGCTACCCATCACTCGCATTTTGAGTTAACAATATGTCAAATTCATTCATTTCTTTAACTAACCCAAACAACATTTTAGCCAAATAAAAGACAACGGTGAAACAGAAAGTGTAAATCTTCTAAACCTTCATGCTGGGTGAAGCAAAAGATATCAAATAGACTGGTGATCTCCATTGCAATTAATGATTCTAGATAGCCCCTAACCGGTGCCATAGTGTTATTTTCAACAAAGATTATCAATCATACATAACTTTTCTAATGGCTTCCATATATCCAAATATAAGGAAGAAGAAGTCAGGAGCGACCAAACCTCCAATATCTCATGCATCCTCTTCATGTTAAGCATCGATGGCCCCTCGCATTTGAGCCTCACCACCTCCTCAGTCCTCCATTTCTCATGTATCAAATCCACAATCTCCTTGGTCACTCCAGCCCCCTTAATCTTCGTCTTCGACTTTGTCCGAATCGCCGAATGCCTCAGCCTCCTCAGCTCCCCTTCTGGAAGGGTCAGCTCCGCCACTGAGGTCTTGCTCCTCTTCCTCCTCTCCCCTCCTTCCTTCACCTCCAAATTCGGCTTCTCCCACGGAAACCGAACCTCCTCATTCAAGTCCACCGTCAGCCCGTCTCTCGAATCGGGCAGAATCCCGTCTTCAGCATAGAAAATGTCCTCCACCGAGCCCTTTTGTGGCAAAACTCTCTCCTTTCTCCCTTCAGCGACATCAATGTACCCAAATTTCTTCAACTTCTCAACAATCCTCTCCATTGTGCTGCTCCGGTGCTTCTGCTAGTTCCCACCACCTCCCCATCGTCACTGGTGGTTGAGTTGCGGTAATCTACGACGGACTTGGGGGATTTGTGGAGGGGTTTGGGGCGAGTTTGAGGCCAGCTCTGGATCCAAATTTTGCTGGGTTGGGCTGAAGATGAGATTTTGACATCTGGGTTTTGGTTGAGATGGGGTTTATGTGGGAATTAGGGTTTGGTGGATTTGAAGCGGGGGAGATGAAGACGGGGACGTAACTGGAGACGAGAGAAGGAGTGGAGAGAGTCGAAGAGAGCTGAAGGGTGAGATTGGAAGCTCGGAGAGAGACTCATTGATCGATTTCAAAGAGAGAGGATTGAAAGAGAGAGAGAGGTTTTGGATATTTCAGCAAGGGGCCTTCGAGCGCAGAAGGGGCCAATGGCCATACAAGTGTGGGAAAAATCTCGATGGAGACGAGGGGTGCAGGCGGGGATTGTGATGGGTCGGGTCGGGTCGGGACGGGTCGGGTAAGCTTAATGTTTGCTAATGTGCCGTGTAAGCGGTGGCAAACCTATAAAATTTCATCGGAGAGCGCGAAGAATGTGAGGCATCCAAATGAGGATAATTAATTATTTTTTGGAGTTTTTCTTCTGACCCTTTGTCCAGCACACCGCTCTGGATCCTAGGTGGCCAGGGCCCACCTGACATGCATGTGCTGTTGCCTGAGTGGAAAAGTGGGGTCCATGAAAATGCAGTGTCCAACTACTTTTAAAATAGTGAACAGTAGCAAGAAGACAGCGAAGGGTCTCAAACACAATTAACGACCTTAATCGCGTTCATTCTCTCTCTCTCTCTCTCTAATTATACACCCATAATTTAGTTCCACCCGCACCCATTCATGTGGTTTCAATAAGAAGCTCCAACACCTTATTAAAATGATATCCAGCAAGTTGTAAAGGACATTTTGCATAAAAGATCCGCCGAGTTTAATTTTTAGAATACATGTACTACTTTCTATATTTTTTCCCCTTCTGAATAAAGACCGAAATCTCAAGTCTATTTGAGCTCTCCTCAACTTTTTTTACGTCATTGTTGAACTCTTCGTTTTAGAAGTTTAACTTAAGTTAGATTTATTGTAATATGAGACTCAATTTTACCGTGTAATCGCTCAGTCGCATAGCTTTGAAAACTAAATTAAGATTATGTTTCATCATGAATCAATGATGAATAGAAACTTCATCAAAGGCAAAAATGAAAAAACTTTCCTCATCTCCTTTTTCGTTTTTAGGCTCGAACATTTCTCTGGCTTCTTTTTTTTTTTCATTACATCTTAAATCTGCGACCGCTTTTCTAATTCCCTCTATTTTCTTTCTAATTAACTAAATAGTTCTTAGGAGTCTAAAAGAGAAAAAAAAATAGAGAAAAGAAAAATAATATAAAGTAATTCCTGCTTGACAATGAATATTGATGTTTTATTAATACCAAAATGAAAGGAATAAACAACATTGTAAAATAGTAACACAGAGACACTAAAATACCAACTTTGGAGGGGTTTATGTGCAAAAATAACCCCATTATTGTATCTGGAGTCTAATTTTAGAGTCTAATTTCAGGTCCTCGAACATTTCGCCCCGAAAATCTCTCCCCCTCTTCCCGGTCTCAGAGGAGAAAATCCCCAAAAATTAGGGTTTCCATTTTCTTCCCTTTTGATCCTCCTCGTTCTCTAATATTAGAGTTAGGGTTTTCGAGATCCAGAACTCCCCCACGAATCCTTACTGCTAGGGTTACGCGATGCCGTCCGGCTACAGCGCGATCCCGGCGGCGGCGGCGCCCCCGTCAACGTCCGCCGCTTCCACCTCCCGCGCCGCCGAGTTCCTCACCCGCGGAAGAACCCTAATCTCGACCCGCCGCCCATGGCGCGAGCTCTTCGATCCCGCCTCCTTCTCCCGCCCCCTCTCCCACGGCGAGGCCATCGTCAGGCTCCGCCGCAATCTCTACCACTTCCGCCTCAATTACGCCCTCGTCGTCCTCTTGATCGTCTTCTTGAGCCTCCTCTACCATCCCATCTCGATGATCGTGTTCCTCGCCATCTTCGTCCTCTGGTTCTTCCTCTACTTCTTTCGAGGCGATCCCGTTGTGGTCCTCGGCCGCCCGATCGATGATCGAGCGGTCCTGGTTGTTCTCTCGATCGTGACGGTCGTGGCTCTTGTGTTCACGAGTGTTTGGATCAATGTGATTGTTTCCTTGGCCATCGGATTGGTATTTGTTGCAGTTCATGCGATGTTCAGGGTTACTGATGATCTGTTTCTGGATGAGAATGAGGCCATGGACGGGGGATTGCTGGCGTCTGTCGTTGAGAGTCCAATGAGGCAGCCACATGTGAGATTTTTTTGAATTTATTGAAAAGCTGGATTCTTTGGTGCTTTTTGAAAGATGATGATGTGATTGAGGGAGCTGTGATCAGATTGCTCACAGTTTCTTGGAGTTTTGAGTTTGAGGTTTGCTGATTCCTTGTACAACTTTGTAATTTCTTTTGCTTTCTTTCTTCTGATGATTCTTCAACTGATCGGTTTGCTATATTTGCCTTGGTGTTAATATATCAGATTCGTGGAGTTGAATTCTTATAGAAGTTCATATATTTTTAGTACTATATGAAGTGTGGTTGCCTTTCTGCTTCAAATGTATGTTTCGGTTTTCTGTAAGCTGGGGTTCGTAGTTTGGGAAATATAATTCCGGATTTTGATGTTTGAACTCCGAAAACTACTGCATTTAGTTGTATCCGTCAAGGTTTTGATCCTTGGTTTTGTTTTATTGAGCTTCAGTCCATGAAGAGTCAGACTCAGCATGGGCAGTTTCTATGTCGTATTGAATTTTATCATGGAATATTGTTTAAGGAAAGCCATCCGTTAGTAATGTTCATTATAACTGATCAGAATTTTTCTATATATTTGAATTTATTGACAAGAATTTAACTAATTATCTTGTTGGGCTATAATTGTCGATATTGGTTACTTTGCTTTGTCAAATATGAAGTATTCTGTCACGTACAATGTATTGCAAACATTTTGAATTCTATGCTTAAAATCATTGGCTATCACATAATTTTGAATATCAAAATAAAAAGGCATAAAAATATATCTATCTAAAATTTAATCATGTTAAGAGAAAGATGCATTAACATATCCATTTCCATAATCATGTTAAGATAAGAATACATTAACATATTAATTTCATTACAGCATTTCAATTTTTTAAAGATATATCATGAGTAGTTAGCACGTCCATATATATACATACATATATAACACACACACACACACACACACACACACACTAAAAAATGTACTCAGCTGTCACTTTAAAATGGTCGCAAACTTACTGCAACATGATCTCAGTCCACTGTAACATGGTCGCAGTCCTAAAAAATCATATGTTTTCAATGTAATTATGACTGCAACCATGGTAGCAGACTTCAGCAAGACTGCGACCTTGGTTGCAGTTCTTAGAAAAGACTGCGATCATGGCTGCAGTTCTCATAAAAATACTGCGACTTAATCACAGTCATCATATAAAACTGCGATCATGGTACCAGCACCCAAAATTGTGCTTAAAATTAAGCCACGAAGCGCCAGCTGAGAGAGTCTCCCTCAGCTGTCGGCTGAGGTATAGATCCCTCTCACACACACACATATATGTTACATTCTTGATTCTTCATTTAAGTGCCAAAATCTAGTCTTTTCATCCATTCAGGTATAAGTACAGGAAGCTAAAGAAAGATCATCTTTAGTGCAACAAATGCTTGTTAAAAACAGAAAAAGAACTGAAACAATAACGAATTAGAGATTAAAAGTTTGTGTGAAGAAAATTATTAATAGCATCAGTTTAAACTTTGAACATCATGTTCATTAGAGAATTCTTAAATAATTGAAAATCCATAAACCATTCATCCCTTCAAATAAGTGTATTTAGGTAATGAAAAAGACATAATCATCATAACAATGGTTAGCGATAGAATAGTATTGAAACAATGACGAAGCATACATTAAGAGTTTGTACCTGGAGGCATAAATTAAGATTCAAAACATCAAATTAGGAAAGAAAAAAGAAGAAAGAAAGAAATATGAAGGCATTAAATACCTTTGACTTTACTGAGAAGTTTTAGTTGGTAAGAGGGCAAGGGATGAATCCTTTAGCCTCATCAAGCATGGAACAATGAAGAATGGGGCATAATCTTTTCATCAAAAAATATAAAAGAAAGAAAATTCTGGTGGAGACTTTATTTAGCTTTTAGAGTTTAGTTCATATACATGATCACTAACCTTTACATGTCTCTTGCGTTGGTAAGCTCAAACATGGGAGATAGAAAACGAAATTCTATTAGGCAACGCATCAAACACCTTGAGGGCATTCTACTGGTCTATATTGGCCTGCAATCAAGCATGCTACAAGGAAGAATGGCACAATTTTTCAGCCTGAGAAAAGAAAAGAAAAAACGAAATTCAGGTTGAAACTTTAGGCTTTAGAATTTAGCCCCATTGCTTGGTTGCTAATCTTTTCATGTGTACTTGTGTTGGTAAAAGATAGAGAATTCTGCTTGAGACTTCAGATTTTTAGACTTTAGTCTTTATGCATGGTTACTCTTCTTTTCATTTTTACTTGTGTTAGTAAGCTCAAATATCAAGCAGAAACCAAACTCTCCTATGCAATGCAAAATAACGTCCTGAGAGCATTTTAATATTAAAAAAGACAAAGAAATCAAAAGGAAACATTAAATTGGAAGGGACTGATTACAGAGCAAGCCACTAGAGCATTTAAAAGAAGGAGAAAGAGGAAACAAAAAGTATTAGGTGCAATATGCTGTCCCCTAAGCCTAAACCTTTTGTCTGCTTTAAGTTGGGCAAGGAAGTTTGCATTATTTTGAGTGAGGGAGTGAAATGTGATAGAATGATGTATAAATCCTTAACTTTAGAAAAGCAACGGATGGGGATGGAGGGAAGAGGATGATGAATGAGAGATTCTTTTGGGGCTTAATAAAGCAGTATAAGATGCAGATTTTGGCTCTTCAAATATAGAGATACTTCGGCAGCGGTGATACATCTAAGATATGTAGCAAATTTTAAGATATGTTGAGAGGAGTATCCAACATCTGTTGGTCAAGTATCAGAAAAGTATTCGTCAATTGTTATTTCTATCCATGCTACATAGATAAGGAGTGTGGCCATGAGTATAGTCACAGAGCTTCTCTAGTTGTAGTAGTAGAGATGCTTGAGAGATTTTGTTGGATTTTGGGAACCATGGTATTTTTTTTTTAATATTGCCACCATCTTCTCTGTAATCATTGCTTTAAACCTTTTAATACTCTCAAAAGTTTTTTAGTGTTGGCTGTGCAATTTATGAACAGTTTGTATGTGTGGCATGATTTTATCTAGTTTTTATCTAGTTGAACAAGCTCGCAAGATATGTTTCCTTTTGCTTGGCAATTTCCTGTATGTTTTTTGTATTTCTTGATCTTGTATTTTGCCTTCAAACTACTCCGATCTGCTGTTGTTTTAGTCCAAATCCCTAGATTACCTTCATAGTTGATTCCATAAAAATGTGCGACTCCTAAGGCTTTTTCCTATTTAAATTGCACATAAGTTTAACAGTTTGATTCATATTATTGTAATTTGTGAGGTGATCGATTGGCAAATAATTTGGATTGATTACAAATTTGATGTGAACCCTTTATGATCGGGTGTATGGTCGAGGAACTTTGTGTATATGCTGACCTAAAAGATTTTTTTGGCCGTCTTGGGATTGAATCATTGAATACCAACTTAAATTCTTGTAACTCGGGTGACAACAACATGAACAGATCTAAATGGAATCCTTTTCTTTTCCTTAAACAAAGAAAAAGTCTGAAATTAACAATACATGGTTTCAGTTAAGCAAGAGGGGATATATACAACCCAGGTTTAGCAGGGGACTAACATAGATGGAAGAACCAGCTGTACCATCATCAATGCTGGAAAGGAGTTCCCAAATCCACCATTTCTGTTACATTTTAATATAAATTGTGCTAAGATTAGAGAAATACATTCAATATTTCTAACTTGATCTAAATAAGCTTGATGAAGTCAGGGAGTGCTGTTTAGGTTATGGAAGATGCATATGCGTGAAGTAATTTATACAAGACAATGGCCAAATCTGCAGTTGTTGATATGATAGGGATGCTGAGGTGGATGTTTGAGTCAAATTAGGAAGGATTAGATTAGAAAACAAGATATAGGATAGGATTAACGTTACTTATGTTTATATCAACTCTCTAAGTTACTAGGGTTTACACGTGTGCAAGTGTAGATGGAGATTTATATGGTGCAATGGCGCGAGTACTTGTGCGTGCTCTCTCCTCTTCATATTTGGGAGTCCTCTTTGTCCTACTTGGTTAAGCACAAAATATCACCAATTATTTGTGTTGGTCTCCCTTTGGTTGTACCTTTCCTAACATAAGATCTAAATTGGTTGATAGAAATTATTTGTGTTTAGTGTACCTCACTGCCTCTGATTGCTATCTTTGCTGACATCAGATCTAAGTTGGTGATAGAAATTTTCTTCATTTTTCTAGTGTTTTTTTTTCTCCTTAAAAATTCTTTCTTTCTTGTGCCCTTTTGTTCAAATGCTGTCATTGCTTTGGAATTGTTGAATAAGTTCAAAAGTTTCCTTATAGTTCCTTTCATTTGTCTTTATAGCTAAACGAGATTTTCCCTTAGTTGCACTATGCTTCACATTCCCATTATTCTTTACCTCTCAAGGAGTCCTAATCAAGTCAAGATTCAGACGTCCGTTTGGGACATGCTTGTGCTTGAGATTCATTCAACTGTCTTCATGTTACACAACACATTTGCATTTTTATGGTTAAAAAAGCTTGAGAGAAATATTCATGAGGGGATGGCACGCGTATATTAGGAAACACATTGTATCCTTTCCTGAGAAATAGGCACATAACATCCTTTCCTCAGAATTAAGATTATTTTCCTTACATTAGGCATGTAATAGTTAAGAGAGGATGCCCAGGGTTACAGATTTGTGAGTGTCATGGGAAGGAAAAGAGGTAAAAGATCCTTCTCCTAAGTTATGATTCGCGCTATATACATATGCATCATTCATCATCCCTTTTCCCTCTTTGCTTTATATCTCTTCGCTTTATATAATAGTTAATGTTCTGCTCTTTCACGCATGCTGTATCTTTTGCTTCAATATGTTCTCAAATAGAAGTTGCAATATTGAAACAGAGACTCCAGAATGCAGACCAAAGGTTTCCACAGTTCTCCTGTTAAAACTTCACACAAAATTCGGAAGCAATCCTATTTGGCACACAGACAACAATCAAAACATTTGATGCATCATGACCCAGAATCAATTTGACACACAAACACAAAGGGTTGCAAATAGAGTAGTAACACAAGGCCATAGATTTCTTCTCTCAGTGACACAAACAAAGGCTTATTCGTGAAGAAATGAAATGAAATGAAATTCGATGACACCACATCCATGATGATTTAAATCACACAAAATCGGCTGGTGTTTCAACTTGAAAAAATAATAACAAGTAGATTGGATACAAGAAGGAACTTTGGTGTTGTCACTGGAAAAGCCCTAGCAGGATTTAACCACACAATTCTGTGAATCTTCATTCTTATGCATATTTACAGTGCCTCTCCCCTGCTGCTAAATCCAAGTAGTAGACCTAAACTAAGTCCTCACTACTATCCTACAGCTCCAGAAGCTGCTTGCTTGCTTCCTTTCAGGCCCCTGCCAAAAAAAAAAAAAACAAAGATAAGTAAAATAAATTCACAAGTACAAGAAACAAGCATCGAAGAGCCAACAATGTTCTGAATCGTGAAATCCTGAGAAAAGTAGAGATGATGAAGAACTACATTTTCTACAAACAGAAAAACTAGAAATGTTCCCTTAATAGGGCTACATACTGTGGTTCGTATCCAATCTTCTGAATAACACGAGCATACTGCATAGAAGATACATTAAATCAGACATGGGACACATAATACAACAAAATATCATTGAACGTTCACCAATGAACAATTTGCTATTAACATCTTCCTCTAAGCATATTGTTCGAGCCTGCAAATAATATTCCACATGACTATAAGCTTACCTTTCTGGCAGCCAGTTTTGACTGTTGTTCACTCTTGGCTCCTGTGCGAACCTGAGAAAAAATATACAATGGTTTAACTGTAAAGGCCAATTCACGAGAGCCTGAAATATAAGAGAGAAAGGGAAAACATCGAGGCATGTTAAAAAATAGAGGAGAAACATGCCCAAGAACTAGTCTTCAACAATTATTTGAAGTGATCAAAGAATGACAGGTTTGAGTTGATGAAGAATCACATTTCTTTAGAAATATGAAGATCAAAATGCGCAAACTTTCATATGAAGGAAGAGGTTGTTATGGTTATGATGGTTTTAAATATGAAGATCACACAATGACTGGTTTGAGTCACCAACACTCACATTTATTACAGACGTAGGCAAGAGGCATGATCAGATCAAAGAATACAAATCCTTGTGCACATTTGTTAGCTTCTATAGAAAGACTGAAGAGTCGCAATCTCTAATTCATTAACTAAATACACAGTCTCTGTAGTGATAGCACCATAATGAGCCCCTCTCATTATCTCAGGGTCCGTGACCAAGGCTTCATTTCTCCCAAAAATCATACTCTCCTTCGAGCCGTAAAAATAACTAAGACAATTGTGTTCCCGCAGACAACAATTCCAGGGTACATCACAAATTAGAAACCCGAACAAGGAAAACCAGGATTTGTCGTCTTTACTTCCCCAACATGTGATATGAGATTACTAAAGGCATTGTTTATCTAAAAGATCTATCCAGAAATAAAATTTGTCAAAATAAAGATTTCAAACTCTACTAAGGATGATGGTATATATAAATGTGCATGTGTGTGCGTGCGCACATGTGTGTGGGCGTGTGTGTTGTATACAAGGGTAGATTACACAAACCACCCCTATACTATTTCAGATTTTACACTTTAACCCTTTAGAGCTGATGGGGTGAAATTTTCTGTTAAAGAGGAGAGTCACATGGTAACGCCATGTGCATTAGCTCCTAATCTTCTCCTCCTCTCTTCTTCCTCCTCCTCTCGAAGATCATCAGCATTATCATCATTGTTCCAATCAAATTCTTAACTCCTAATCTAAATCCTAACCTTAACTCTATCTATACCACAGCCACACAATCCTCATCATTAGGCTTCACCGTCACCACCACCACCACCATCTTAAACCCAAAAATTACCCCATAGCCCCATCCCTACACCCTAACCTTGTCTCCTCGATCCCACCACCACCTCCATCTACACACATCTACCTCCGCCTCTACCTCCGCCACCATCATCGTTTTAACCCAAAGTTTAACTAATGCCCTAACTCAATCTCTAACTCTATCACCATCGACACCAACACCACCGCTTCATCATCCTCTGCATTTGTGACGCCCCGATCCCGCAAGTACGGAGACGTCACTGCGACGTATATACGTAGGTCAAAAATACCCTCACGTATATACGCTAAGCATCAGTACATGCAAGAATCAGAGGCGGAAGCATAGTGGTAACATACATTCCAACAGAAATAGCACAAGTACATGGTTATCACAAAGAGTGATACTATATTACATGAATATTTCATCATATATATCGATGAATCTGAAACTGAAAACATGCATGAAAGGCAGTATGAAGAGCATAGGTACACACGGTAAATAAGTTAAACATGCGACAAATACAAGTATGGACAAAACTAGTTGTACAAAATCAGATTATCGATTCACGGGGCTGATACGTCGAGGGGATAATTCAAATAAGAAAACTCTCATCTATATACCACATATCTCATGTCGCCATCATCTGAGTTTATACAACATGAGTTGCCCTAAGAGTAACAGAACTATAGTGTGTCTGGAGTTTCATCATATGTCATAAGGTAAGGTGTCAACTCAGGGTATAACTGAAATATAAAATTGTTGTATTTTAATTTATCCAATAATAATAATAAGTACCGTTTGATATTTCAATCGTCTCCCTACCAGGGCCTCACATCACCGATAGTTTATACTAGAGTTCGCACTCCGTAGAACTTACCCGGGTCTGATATGTGAGTACCAGGACCTGAATAAAGGAGAGACCAAATATCACACGTTCCTAATATTATTACTGTTTGGTTGTTATGTTCTTATGTTATCCTTGTCCCTTTCTCACCGGTGTCCCACAACACTGACAGTTCACACTGGAGCCCGCACTTCTAATAGAACTCATCCGAACTCCGATATGCATGTACCATTATTCGAATAAGGGAGAGACCAAATAACACATGCTCCAGGAGTTATCATTGTACAGGTATGTGTGTGTTAATATGCACTGAGAATGCTTATCACGCTAACACCAGGTGGTACAGGTAGGAGAGAGAAAGTCTCCCTTCAGATTCAAGAGGTGGCCCCCACCACGTGTGTGGTATGGCACTTTGTTCCATGTAGCACTTTGCTCTGAGGGTTGATACAGGACGTAGCCCCACAAATTCAAGAGGTGACCCTTACGGATTCAAGAAGTGACCCCCACCACGTGTGTGGTGTGACACTTTACTCTATGTGGCACTTTGCTCTGTGT
Organism: Agave tequilana; assembly: GCA_038442645.1. Taxonomy (NCBI): domain Eukaryota; kingdom Viridiplantae; phylum Streptophyta; class Magnoliopsida; order Asparagales; family Asparagaceae; genus Agave; species Agave tequilana. Next base: position 125,216 of record JAVJIF010009048.1, on the reverse strand, counting down.
GGGGAATGGATTCTAAGTTGGCCCCCACAGATTCAAGAGGTGGCCCCCACCACGTGTGTGGTGTGGCACTTTGCTCCATGTGACACTTAGTTCCATTCAAGAACCGCCGGACGCTAGCACGATCGTGGAATACATCCTCGTCATCCCGACACCAGGCATGCTCTGCGGACGCCGGAATGACTGTGCTATTAATATGAGTATGAGTATAGAAGATACAGGAGTACAGGAGATAGGGGAGTACCAGATGTCTGGTAATAATATAAAAATCATGCATATGCCAGGTAATACAGGTGTCAGGTGTCAAACATAACATGTCAAGTACCGGTGTTATACATCATGTGTCAAGTATGACATGGCAAGTACCAGTGTCATATATCAGGGTCAGGTATAGCATGGAAAGTACGGTGTCATATATCAGGATCAGGTATAGCATGGCAAGTACCGGTATCATATATCAAGGTCAAGTATAGCATGGCAAGTATCGGGATCAGATACCAAGTGTCAAGTATAGCATGACAAGTACCGGTGTCGGGTATCATGTGTCAAATATAGCATGACAAGTACCAGTGTCAGATATTATCAGTCAAATATAGCATGGCAAGTACCAGTGTCGGGTATCATGGGTCAAATATAGCATGGCAAGTACAGGTGTCGGGTATCATATGTCAAGTATAGCATGGCAAGTACCGGTGTCGGGTATCATGTGTCAAATATAGCATGGCAAGTACCGGTGTCAGGTATCATGCGTCAAATATAGCATGGCAAGTACCGGCGTATATATGTCAGGGTCAGGTAATTAATATGTCGGTGAGAGTCACAACATCAAGTATCAGGTATCAACCGGTCACATCACATGGTACAGGAGAACAGTATAAACATTTCAAACTCTACACTACCATTTTTATAATAATAATTTATCTTTTAATTAATTATGCGAAGCCGAGTAAAGCGGGAGCAGATCTAGGCATACCCAGTGTAATACCGGTCCAACAAAGTATAATAATGGTCGGAAGCTATTTATAAAGCATGATAATCATTTATATAACATATACTAACTTGCATAAAGAGACATCATATATTAAAAGCCAGTTAATAATTATTAGACATGAAATGATGGTAATAAAGCAAAAAATGTCAAATAAATGTACTCGCCTGAAACCGGGATAAAATACCGGTTAATAATCCGAGAAACCCGCAAACCGTACGAGCAATCCACTAGCCCATAGTTATATATTAAAATATATAAATATAAAATATATATATATATAAATATTGGAGAGGGAATGAGAAAGGAGAGAGAGGAGAGGAGAGAGAAAGTTGTAGGAAGAGGGGAGAGAGAGAAAGAGAGAACATAGAGTAACTTTAGAAAAGATTATGAATTAAAGGGAGAGGGGTAGGGTTGTAAATATAGGGAAGTAATTTTAGGATGAGGGGATGGGTATTTTAGGAATGAGAGAAAAAGTAAGTTTATTTAAGGAAATGAAAGAGATTTGAAATGACAGAAAGAAAGAAAGAAAGAAAAGAAGAAAGAAAGAAAGAAGAGAAATGGTGGGAGGGGTGGTGGTCAGCCGGACAGCCGTCGGTGGCCTTGGGCGGCGGCACCGCCGCCGCCAGTGGTGGTGGGGCGCGCGCGCGTGCCCCCAAGGGGAGGGGAGGTGGAGTTGGGGTGTTGTGGTTGTTTGGTGTTGATGGAGGAGGTGGTGGTGGTTGATGGCGGTGGTTGTTATGGTGGTTGTGGTGATTGTTGGAGGTGCTGGGGAGTTAGAGGAGGAGGAGGAGGTGATGATGAGGTATTTGGAGTGATAGAATTGGTGGAGGTTGTGGTGAATTTTGGAGGAGAAAGGGTGGTGGTGGTGATGGGTTATGGTGAAATTGGAGATGGTGGGGGGTTGTTGGAGGTTGAAGGAGGTGGTGGAGTGGAGAGGAGGTGTGGGCGAGGTGGTTGGCCGGCCTAGGGGTAGCCGGTGGCGGTGGTGGTGATGGTGGAGGCGGCAGTGGTGTGTTGGAGAAAATGGGTTGTTTTGAAGGAGATGAAATTTTGATTTTTTTTGAGATTTTGAAATGAAAAGGAAAAGGGAAAATGGAGGTTAAATAGAGAAGGATGAAATGATGAATTTTGGGGAAGGGGAGAGGGGGCTGCAGTGCTGCTACAGGCGGCGGGCGGCGGGCGGCTGGGAGCAGAGCATTAGATGTAGGGGAAAGTCAATGGGGGAGAAAGAAAAGAAAGAAAAAGAAAGAAATTAAAGAAAAAGGAAAAAAATAAGGAAAAAGAAAATAAAATAGTAGAAAATTTTTATTATTAAATAATTTATTTATTATAATTTCTGAAAGTACAAAGTAGGGGAGTAGAGAAGGAAAAAGTAAGAAAAGAAATCGTCGGTAAAAATATTATTATTTTAATAGGGCGAAAATTTGACTGTTTCAGAAACGTTCCGAAAAGTTCTCAAAAATAGCAAATATTATTTTGAAATGCCTGGTGAAATCGGATTCGAGAAATTTAATGTAATTTTCAAATTAAAAATTCTGAAATCTTTCGCCGATATCGGCTGACACCAGAATCAGTCAAATTTTGATAAATTTAGAAAAATCTCAAAAAATGTATTTAAATAGAAAATGAAATTTTAAGAAGTAATGTGAAAGCCGTTTTTGAAAATTCAATACCGTTTGAAAACTAAAAATCTGAGAATCAGTCAGCGATGCCGACCGACACCGATTTTGGAGATTCTGCAGAAAAATTCTGAAAAATTTTTAAAAATCATGAAAAATCTAAAATATTAGAAAACAGTGTCTGAAACTAAAATCGGTCAAATCGGACTATTAAAAAGGTCAAATCGGGCGGTATGCCAGTATCGGGTCCCAGTCCGAGTCAGGGCTGACTCTAAGACTGAGATTCGGATCAGATACCAAAAACATAAGAAATCACAACTTAAAAACTAATATTGAAAGAAAATTGCAATAATACAATCGAAAAAAGTAGGGACACGTATCTGGGTACGTATCCCGAGAATGGGTGCTACAGCACTACTATCGGCAACTCCCTTTTACCCTTTCCTCATTGTGAAACATTAAAATCACCTCCTCCTTCTCTACCTCTATCATTATGTATTTTGAATTTTTATTAGGATTTTCTTAGAAAATTGATTAGTTAAAAATAAAATTATTATGAAGAATACTTACTCAAAATAAGATAATTAGAGGAGTTAATGGAGATGGGGTTATGTGATGGTCACATGACTCCCTTTTTTTAACAAAAAAATTCATACTGTCAGCTCTCACGGGGATAAAGTTCAGGCTTTAAAAGTAAAGTGGGATGCCTAAGATAGTATTGAGATTTTCTTTAATTTACCCTTTATGCATTTATTCAATTACTTTCTATTCACGCTATACATGTGTCATGTTATCTGTAATCATCAGCATTAAAAATAACTTTCTACATCAAGAGTTAATCCGGAAGTTCAATCCCAATCTTCTAATTGAAAGTAGACATACATGTCTCATCATGCATTAATCAAGATAAACTATCAAGATCCATGCCAAGGTTTGAAATCTCAGAATCAATATCGACATCATCTAAAGGCTCATGGTATCATTATCAAAAATATTGGGAGTACTAGACAATTTGTCGCAGTCACATGGTCTTGTCTTTAAAAATATTATACAAACTAATTAAAATTTACTAAAAAGTTATTAAAGACAACTAGTAAAAGACATGTTTCTTTAGGAATAATTAATGGAGTATTGATCACATTTCTATAAAATATTGTATGACAGTAATTAATCTATATAGCCAAGATATTTAAAAATATAATCCAACTTACATGAAGAAGTGAATAAATTAAAAGATTATTATTACAAACTTAGGCATTGCTTGGATGACGAGATTTCAAAAGTAGAAAAGTTTATATCACAAATTAAACATTTGATATGTTTCTTGTTTGAGTTTAATATCCTTATAAATTGTACTATTTCTTCCTTGGTTGACCTTGTGTTTGAATACTTGGACCATATTGAAAGATGATTTCACTTTTTACTTGTAGCGCATCTTAAAATATTCAAGTAGCATCATAATCATTTCTTTTACTGTAGCAAGCATTTCAACTCTCTTCCAAATGTCAAGTCAAAAAGTTCAATAAATTGCCATAGGTTGCTGAGTTTTGTCAATAAAAGTTAGATTTTTAGAAAAATCTACTTTTTTCTTCCAAAGATTCTTCCAATGAATGAATGGTTTGAGTGGATTGATAGCTTTGACACTTGGGTTAATTTAAAACATAAAACATTCAAATTCTATCTTTACTTCACTTTTAATTCTACCATTCTTGAGAGACAAAGGGTGATGGATACTACAAAAGCATCTACACATACATGAGTACCATGCTAGTTGGGATTGTCATGGTATGAGCCAGAGAGAATGCTAGTTGGGATTGTCACGGTATGAGCCAGAGAGAATCACGTGGGCTCCAGGCAACAGGAACACTTTAAATATGGAGTCATGTCGTGTCGCCTGTGTGAGACACAGATGTCAAACACATACATTACAATATATCTATTTTGTATGTACTTCTAAAAGTTGTTGTATGTCGTCTGTCATTTCATGTTTGTACCCGTGTTGGCTTGTCTCTATCCATGCAACATAGGTTGCATTTCATCTTTTTTTCTCTTTTAAAATCTGGGGAATACTAAAATTTGGAAGAAAAAAAAAATGGTGTTGGTTCTCAGCTAAGACAAAATCCAATACAATATTGGCAACACAATTAGAGTGATATTTCAAGCCTTGAGCATGCCTTCTTCAAGGAGAAGTCTTGCCTTCCCATTAACTCACACACGCGCGTGCGCGCGCGCGCGCACACACTCAGCCATGCAGAAGTAGATATTGGGTATAAATCTCTTAGAGGAACATCCACACGGACATTGAGAAATAAATTCAATAATATAACATCTTTGCAATCTCCATGAAAATGGAGTTCTATCAGGATACTGGGCTTAACTGACCTCGTTATCAAGCGCTCAAGAAAAATTATCTTCCCTTAAGTGGATACAAACACAGTAGCTTGTTCTACAAATACAGTAATTACACCAATACGGTAGGTTGTTCCACAAATAATGTGCACGTTTCCACAAAGAAAGGTTTAAATGAAATTATGTGAACTCTCACGCAAAGTGTGAAAACAGAAACGAGTTCTTCAGACTCAAGGTTTCCAAACCAATGCCTTACCTAATTAGGGATCATTGATTCATTTGTGCCTGATCCAGTTTTTGCATACTTACATGTCATTTAATCCACTTGAAAACTTTTCAAGCTCCTCTTTACTCATCTGACCACTTTATTTCTCTTTGATAGAGTAGCAAAGGCAAGACCAATAATATAATGTTCAAGAAATATATATATGCATTCTCTAATTTAAATAAAACAAGTAGAATTTTTAAGGATGTACTTCCATAAGACTTCTTTAGCAAAATGATTCAGTATGGTTTTGTACACGTCCAAACCATTGATCATGTCGGTCAAAAGGCATCATCAAGTCAGATCAAACTTGAACAAAAACACATATGTTATGCCCTATGTATAGGTTTAGAAAGATTTGGTTTATAGATCAGGTTAAAACCACTTTTAGCAGATTGAGATTGAATTCACCGGTCAGGTTAAAAATGGGATCAAATGAGGTTTAGATGAAGGTGGAGAAGGGTGAGGACCCAATCAAGCTTCCAGACTGGCTATTACACCAAAACATAAACTTAATGGGATTCAGTTGGACACTACAAAGAGGATAGCAGAATACATAGTAAACTGCACAGCATCATGAAATAAGGAAATACAAATGTATGCAGATGATAAATACCCATTTGTTTATAATAGCACTGCAATTTGTATATTCTTAGTTTTGTTATCTCTTTTTAGAAAAAGAACTAATATCAGCAACTTATACATTATTGATATTGTCGTAATAATCTTAGTGCTGTTTATAATATCGATACAATTTATACATTCTTGACATTGTGGAAAAAATTATTACAACCTGCCTATAGATTTATCGGCCTCAATGGGGCTGCAAAAGTAGGACAAATCAGGTTACTCGCATAACTAGCTAAATGTGAATACTCAGTCCAAGCTGCCTGATGTACATTTAAATTGCAAAATGATGTGGTTAGATGTACATATCAAAAAAAATTTATATAAAAGATTTTAAATAAATTTATCAGTGGAGGAAGTGTTCATAAATCAAGTTATTCATACCTCTCTTTAAAACCTTGATTTTGTGGCCTCCTTGATGCATGAGTAAAACATGTTGGTTTTTGTTCCTATATGATTTTGATAGAACATCTACCAACATGAGATTTTAATGAGGTTTTTTTTTTCCTGATCAATTTAATCAATAATGAAAATCATAGTTCTTGACCCAAACAATAATACAATGAAACATCACAGCATTCATTTCAATCAATAATATGTGCTGCATTCATGCTCTCTCTCTCTCTCTTTATAAACACAGCTAATAATGGCTGGTTTATGAATTTTAAGGTATTCAATGGTAATAGAACAGTTAACTAACCAACCTAGTCAGTACAATGGTTATAGCTAGCATATTAGATGAGCCTTTTTCTCATCTTGGAATTTAATCTTATGACCTATTCAATTTACAAATATTTTAGAGGGAAACCAAGTGAGATGGCTACTTAACTGGAAGCAAACAAAGTTGATTGTAACAATATTGTGAATTGATTAAAAAAATTATAGGTCATTCTGTATCAGACTTAAGTGCGGGCTTAAATCTGTTCTTTAAAATGATGGAGAAGCATTGTACTCATTTGGTTCACATATTTTGGTCATATCCTGCACTATGATTGAATTTTATTTATTTACAGATACATCAGTTTTGGATATGCCTTTGCAATGGTTAACTTATGGAACACAACTCCAAGAATTTTCTGTGAAAAATATATACTTAGCCTATCCTTAACAGATTAATGATTTGTTTGGCTATATAGGGTTCAACTGATGCAATCTTCCTTTCAAAAGAGGTTAGTGATATGTCTTATTAAAATGCTCTGACATTTAGAATTATATCATGCCCGGTGCAGACTTTAACGAGGATAATGACATAAGTCATGTCCATTGACCTTAAATTTTCAACATGAGGAGAATAACATGTGTATTAAATGAACTAATTGCTAATTGATTATATGAAAAAAAAATTAGAAAAGTCAGTTGCATTAAAGGTTAAGGAATTATGTCTAACTTTTTAGAGGGATATTTAGAGGAGTAATAAATCAGACAACTGTTCCTAAAAGAAATGCTTGAGATGCTGATGGAAAGCCAAGCCGCAGATTCTCAATAATCAATTGTAAACCTAGGCACAGAACTCAAATATGATTTAACAAAGGGTTTTGGACCTATGTCAAATTGAAAAGAGTCTGTTAAATCATATGTTCAGAAGTCCCTCAAACTAACTAAGACCATCCCCGTTTATGAATAGTCATCCTACTTACAATTGCATCTCATTTAAACAGAGTTCATAAAATAGGAAAAAATACAGCAAATTACTGGAAGGAGAGATCCCTTTAGCTTGCATTCAATGTGCAGACAAAATCAGCATTTTGGTCTACTGTTGTTCATAACTAAGACCAAGTCCAACTAGGTTCTTCTGTCTAACTAACACGATCTCAAATCTCAAGAAAAAGAAGATGTCCGTGTGCATGCACATACACACACAAGAACAGAGAAAGGGAGAGGGAGGGGGAGTATGATGGCTAACATTGGCATGGAAGTGTGGGAAAATGACCCTTAAGTAGTTGACCAAGAGAAAGTGCAAAAAGATTGGAGAACTGAAGGTGCTGGCTGACATTAGCATCAAAGTGAACTCCTAATACATCATGATGGAGGTGAAGGTGATGGATGACACATTAGTTATTAGTTATCTTCATAAATTACCATAACAGAAGTAGTGCTACTTTGTAATATTCTGAAATGGGCTGACAAACATATTGTAGTTCACTTTCAGCTCAATCAGCTCTCTTATGACTATCAACCTCATATTTGGTGATAAATTAACATGGCAAAAGTATGACTACATCTTAAGCATATCTTAAAAGGGAATATAAGCAATCATTATTATTCAACTAGCTTCACTTAGCACCTTGCATAGTCAAGGACTCAATATTCAACCTGATTTTACATTCTCTACTCTACAATTAAAAAGAACAAAGTCAAGTATGACTCACCATTTTGCCAGAAGCAAAGATAAGTGCAGTTGTTTTTGGCTCTCTATCCTCATTATAACCGCAGCAAACCGCTATCAGAAGACAATAAAATAATTTCATTTGGTAAAAAGAAAAAGTTCAGTAGATTACAAATTGATCAAACTACAGCATATATAGTGCACATGTATAAAATTGAAAATGGTTTATACCCGGGGATTATACTCTGCGTTGCGGGCTTGTAAAGCAATGTTCTTCAGGTCCAATTGGCAACCCAGGCTGACTGTCGATACAACATTCCTAACAAAAAAGATAAAACATCCAAATATCCAAAATATTTAAAAGTTGAAAAATATAAAAAGAAGGTAAAGCGCCGCGCCTTCTTGTGCTCGTAAAAAATGCTTCGTTTTTCACTTCTGAAGAGCACTATGAATTTTTAGGCATACAAGTAACAGCCACTTGAACACATACAGCAAAGCAAATACTGCAAATTGAGAGAGGAGCTAGAGTTTTGTACCCAATCAATAAATAAAATTATTCTAGAATGAAATAAGACCGCTTAATTCATCACATTCTTGAATTTGATGTAAAAATAAACCATGCTAATTGCATTCTTCATCCTCGAAGAGAAGTCTTAAACAGCAGTGACAATTTCCAAAAGCAAACACCTACATATCAAAAGAACCCACTTGTCGCAATTTATTATCTATCATTGGCAAGAACAAACAATGTATCATCGGCAATGAATTGATGAAAAATAACAGAGGAAAGTATGATGTATCATTAGAAGAGGAAAGTATAAATAATAAAGCATATCATCCAAATAGAAGCAAAGCAAATAAACTTGTTGCATATTGATTGCATTAAACTGAAATTTACAAGGAAATTTCAGAACACTCACTTATAAAACTTCTTAATTTAAACACATCCATGAAAGGGGAGTTCAGAGTCCATTGAATTTTTTTTTTAATATTTATATAAAAAACAAAAGCCTAATGAACATGGAAGTAGAAAAGAAGAAATTTCTGAAAAAAAAATTAACAGAAAATTGACAAAGAGGGAAGAAGAAGCCCAATTATGTTCATCCTTCAGCCTCTAGTCACCATTAGGAAAAGAACTACATAAAAACAGGAAAAGAAAAAAAAAAAAAAAAAACACAAATTATTTCAAAAGAAAAAAATAGAACCCAGATATTTATATTCTTAATCGATCCAAATCCATAAAGAGCCACAGAGATACCCACGAACAGGACGAATATAAATTTCAGAAAAAAGAGATTTAATGGGAGAAATTCGAAGAAAAATTGTCAGATGAGGGACAAAAATGCCTTCGTTTCTTGTTTGCCCTCCAATCTCTTTGCACCATTAGACGAAAACTACATAAAAATCAGAGAAACCGAAAACTACATAAAAGCAGAGAAACCCCACAAAATATTTTAAAAAAAAAAAAAAAGACAACCCAGTTCTCGACATTCATAATCGATCGAAACCCATGAAAAAAGAAGGAAAAAAAAAAAAGAAACCCATCAAAAATTTCCTCGAAAAGGACCAATTTTTGCATGGAAAACCCATAAAAGGAAAGATTCAAAGGGGACCCATCAAAAGATTCATCAAAACAAAGAGAACCCAAATCTCATCTGGTCTTTCTCTTCTAGAATCAAGCCCTTCCCGTTGCCTCCTGTTAGCGCTTTGGTTTCATTGTGTTACTTAAAGCAATCATTAACAGGGTGTTCTTTAATTCTTTAATAAATTATTTTCAGGTGGGTACCTCAAGAATCTGTGTGTAGCGATCAACGAGAGAGAGGGAGAGTGAGAAGAGAGAGAGTCAGAGCGATCAACGACCACCTTTTTGTCTTTTGTTTAGAGAGAGAGAAGGTGGGTTTGGGGTTTTTATAGGCGAAGGGTCATTGATACTGCCACCCCTATTAAAGTCAGATTGGGAGAGGTAACCGCCCTCGTGTGAATGGGAGTGTATTTTTATAATTAGAGTGATAATATGAATTATTTAATATGGGTATTCACTGGGGTAGAAGCCCATATGCCAAACGGTAATTAGATGAAAAAAAATTTTAAGTTTCATAATTTAATTCGCTATAACTATTGTTTTTTTAAATCAACCAGATGCGTCCACGTGTCAAGCATAAAAGTGCTCCTCAGCAGCAAACAACGCAAATGTCTTGCGGTAATCGCCTCGAAAAAAAGTGTAACGTTTCGAAAATGCGGACTCCTGGAATACAAAGAACACAAAAAATGTCTTATTTCTGAGTCTTTATTAGGGCTGCGATCATGATGTCGCAGTCCTCACAAAAATGCCTTTTTACTTTGGCGAATCGTAATAATCACAAAAACACAATTTCCCAGCCTATATTGGAACAACGACAATGACCACAATCTTCATAAAATGTCATAATTTTTAATTAATAAAAAGAGTGCGTGCATAGTCGCAGTCTTCTAATCTTGCAGTCCTCACAGAAGACTGTGAATATGAGTCACAATTTTCACATCAACTTCACCATCAACAGACTCCCATTTACCGACATCGAATGATGCCTATGCTTTCTAAATATAAAGATCACATCGATCACAAATATAAACAAAACTCATCGCGAGTACAAAAAAACGAGATCTGTAAAAGGATGATTCTATAAAAATTTGGTCTGGGGGCTCCCTGCCCCCTTCCAACCCCCACGGCGACCTAACTGTGCAGGTCGATCCGCGAATTACTCTGTGTCAGGGTCAGGGATGAGGGGAAAGCAACGTCAGAGGCAATAGGGAAGGATAAAAGAGAAAATGAAAATATATAAAAAAAAGTAGTACTTGTGAGGAATCAATTTATATTGACGTGAATGAGACTGTAGGAATAAAAAATAGAAAGATGAGTTTTTTCCCTAATTATGAAGGAAAGTAGGTAGGTGTCTATAACGAAATGTTCCTATTTATTATAGGAAGTAAGAACGGTTAAATTTTACTTTGACCCTTTCTAATATCAGTCCAATTAACATGTTTTTTTATTTTAGCTAGAGAATATTCTTATCCTATATAGAAAAGAAATCCAATCATATATAATATTAGAATATTATTGAAGTATTTCTATAGTTAAGATCCCACAAAATTGGTTGTTAAATTAATGCTTATTTAAATTGAAGAATGTTATTTTTTATGATAAAAATAAAAATAAAATTATTATAAATTAATAGTCAATATGAGGTTACATAAAAATAATAAGATATGAGAAATATAATTGATAAAATTATAATTTTGATATGATTTTTTCTAAAATATCAATGTTTATCATTAGTGTTTGAGAATATTTTGGATTTTTTTTGGTGAAACTAAAATTTTGTATGTTAATTTACCCTCTTTTTATCGGAGGTTGAGTTTACTCATTTACATTTATTTATCTTCATTAGTAGTATAAATAATGTTGGCCCAGAGGCCTTCCACTCTAGTTTTGATGATGATTAACTCATGTAGTTATATTTACTAATTATCTTGTGATGTTTAGTTTCAGATCATTAACCAAGATATTAGTTGGTGATTGCTTCAACAAGATGGTTTGGAAGCTTTCACATGGTGATTCCAGAGCCGAGCAATAAGATCATACATAGCACTCGTTGGAGTCTAGCTCGATGGATCACGGAGTTTTGGATCAAGTCAACTTGAAGATGGAGATCGTCAAGAAGACTTAGGTATCCTATTTTAGTTTGTGTTTAGATCCATTTGTAAAGATTAGATAGTTGATATGCTCAAGTTTACAATACACACACGTTTCATGTTTTGGATATTGGTTTTTCGGTTTTTGGTTTAACCAATATTGGTTTTCATAGATAGTTAGATCAAAACAAGTTTACATGATTTTATGTATAGTAGATTCATTCTATATACATGCATGCTTAACTTCCTAGACAAACTTATTTTGACTTACTTATTCATGTGTTTATGTTTTGGTATTTTTAACGAAACATAATTTTGGAATTAAAGTCAAAAATAATAATATATATATATATATGTGTTTCATGTATATTGGACCTATGTCCATATGCAACATGCCTAAATGTGTTTAAGTATCATATTTTTGTATTTCAATGAGTTGTAGGAAAAATCAGATTTCCTATTGAAAAATCTAAGTTTGGAAAAATACGGGTTTTGGTTTTTGACAAAATTTGTAAGACACAAAAAATGGTTCAAAATGTTTGAAATTTGTGTTGAAATTTTTAACACAAGTTTATATATCAATCTAAAATGATAAAACTATTTTTATGAATTTTAGAAGTTTAATGAGAATTTTTACAATATTTTTAAACCCTGTTTTCTGACCCAGAACAGTACCTGACAGGCTTTGGCGGTCGACCGACCGGTCGACCGGACCTAGAGTCGGTAGACCGACGTGCACAGATCTGTGCACGTTGGGCTGGCACTTGGGCCGATCGACGGGCGGTCGACCGAACCAGAGAGCTCTGCTCTCTGTTTTTCCACGGTCGACCGGCCGGTCGACCGCAGGTCTCCAACGGTCATAATTATGACCGTTGGCGGTCGACCGGGCGGTCGACCGCCAGCTGTTCAAGCTGAAAAATACAGCCTAACGGCTAGTTTGGTTTTGGGGCTATATATACCCCATTTGATTGTGGTTTTCTCCAAGTTTTTCAGAGCCAAAATTTTCAGACCTTCTCTTGTGTTTTAAACAAGTTTTCAAAAGAGTTTTAGTGTCAAAAAGGATTCATCTTATTTGTTTTAGAGTTTTTAGAAAAATCAAAGAAAATAGAAATTTGGGAGATTTGTATTGTTATTCATTTCTATCTTTTACAAAGAGTTTTCCCAAGTATTTTTCTTTGAGTTTTTGTTTTCCAAACTCTTAGTTTTCCATACTTGAGCTATCTTCTATCATATTCTATTAGGATCATTATTTGTGGGAAAAAGGAAAGTGGTTTGTGGTTGAGGTATACCACTTGTTGTAAAAACCCTTTGTTGGTTGCTCCCTCTTTGGTAGAGGTTAAGGTTGTTGTTTACTCCCTCTTGGTGAGGTGGAGTTGGTGTTGATTTGTATCCCTCTTCAGTAGAGGTGGATTGTGTTTGTATTGCCTCGGTGGATGTAACCCTCTGATCTCTGGTGTACGTATCACAGTATCCGTATGCGATACGACGTACAAAATTGATTTGACCTCCGTGATAGTCCGATTGAGCTGATTTCAGTTTCAAAAATTATTTTCTAATATTTTAGATTTTTCAGGATTTTCTAGAATTTTTCTGGATTATTTTGGAAAATCTACGTAGTCGGTGTCGACCAATACCGATAATCAGCTCTATGATTTTTATTTCACAAATGGAGTTGTATTTTACGATTCTGCTTTCACCTTGTATCTTAAAATCACATGAGCTACGTTTGGGTATTTTTGGGGATTTTTATGAATTTATCGAAAATCCGGCCAAACCGGTGTCGCCTGGTACCGGCGATAGCTTCCGAGATTTTTAATTTGCAAACTAGATAGAATTTCTGTAAACCGTTTTCATATTACATCTCAGGATAATATTCTCTATTTCTATAATTTTTGGGTACCGTTCGGAGCTGGTCAATTTTTGACCCTATGAAAATAATATTATTTTAAACATATATCTTCTTTTCTTTTTCTTTTTCTTTCCCTTCTTCTTCTTTCCAGCGCCTTCTTCCCCACCGCCTTTGACCAAGTTTCCACCGCCTCTCTCTCCCCTTAAAACCTCTCTCTCTCTCCCTCTCTCTCTCTTAAACTCTCCCTCTCCAATTACACTCTCTCTCTAACCTTTCTCCTCTTTCTCTCTCTACTCCTTCTCCCTCTCTCTCCCCTCTTTTTCTCTCTCCCTTTCCCCCTCTCTGTACACGGGCCCAGCGCACCGCCGGCAGCCTAGCGGCGCCGGCGGCCATCCCCTGCGGCCGCGGCCGGCCGCCGCCGGCCGAGCCGGCTTCCATGGCCGCGCAGCCGCGCGGCCAGGCACAGGGCAGCAACAGCTGCCCTGTTTCCTCCCCCCTCCCCTTTTCTTTCCCTCCTCTCAAATCTCTCTCTCACTCACCCTCTCTCCGCCGCCGCCGCGCCGCCGTCGGCCGGCCTCCTCCGCCGCCGGCCAGCGGGTGCTGGCCGGCCTGGGCGCGGACAAGCAGCAGCAGCAAAGGCTGCTGATGTGCTATTTTGTTTCCCTTAATTGGGTTTGGGTAAAACCCAAACCCAATAACCCCTTATTGGGTAGGGTATAACACCCATAAACCCATTAACCCTTTTACCCATTAATATAAGTTATGGGTTCGGGTTATTGGATTCAAACCCGACCCGCTATCTCACCAAACCCACATCCAAACCCAATAAAGGTAATCTAACGGAAACCCCCTGTTACTTTTCAGTATTTGCGTTTTAAATATTTTATTTACATATTTAACCTATTTCCGTTACTTTTAGCGTTCGGGCGATATCGGGAGCATCCGGACTCCGATTTGGACGGTTCTGGATCCGTTGCGATCGTGGGAAAGAGAGCTACCTTCTCGTGGCTAGTTTGTGAGTGTTTTTATTTTATAAATTATCTTTTTAGTCTATTAATTGAACTTGGTTGCTTTATTAATTACCGGTAAATCCTAATTGGTACACCATATTAAAATATTGTAATAAACACTGTACTTAAATACGCCTAATCCCTAATAGACGTAGAGTATGACACTGGATACCTATTAGGTCATGTTCATGGACCACTGACATCAGGCCCCCTATGTCACCATATGTTTGGACACTATCATGTCATGTATCGTATCACAGTAACGTTACCTGCATATGGTTCCACAGATACACTATGACACGACACTGTCACTAGACATGCCTGCTAGACACTGTTACTATAATTCACAGGACATGATATTATAGGATACACGGGCTACCATTATTACATGTACTGTTACATGGATTAAGGCCACACATTTATGTTCCACTAGTACAAGGATAAATACCGCATGTCATATTATTGTTATCATCCTTACACTGATACGATAGTTCACTGTACATGATATTAGACACTGCCCATTGGTATTACTTGTACATATTGCACAGATACTATGACACGTCTCACGTTCGTATTCATGTACACCACTTCACGGCATACCGTCATCTCCTATACCGTTATCATCATCACATGGATTCTCGGCATAGCACTGTTACACATGCATGTATGATTCTTTCTTCTTATCATATGGATCCACGTGCATATTACATGTCTTATTGTGCCATGTTACCGTATTCATGTATTCATGTTATATGATTGTTTCCTGTTACTGATATGGATAATCCCGTTACTGAACATGAGAGCTGTTGATATGCGATATGTGGAATCCCACATCGATTGTGATATTGTTCCCGTTATATTGTTCCCGTATTATATTGTTCCCGTTTCCCGTTATATTGTTCTATGCTATCAACAGAGCTCTGGTCCAGTTATCATGTTACCGTATCATGTACAGTAGTTGTTTTTGTTACATTGTATACTTGACATTAAAGCTAACTTGGGTATGGGGGAGACTCGACGGTTGATTAGATCTTATCGGGTGATGTATTGGATCCATATTGTTCTCCCACTGTAGGGGACGGTAGTGCTACCTACCAATTGCTCCATGAGCTCTTGTTACTTGTTTCATGCTCCCCTCTTAGCGGAGGGCCCTGGTCTCAGCAGCCAGGGGTTTGTTTAAGGCCGTGATCCCGGGTATGCACGGGATACACCTACCCGATAAGAGCTCCTCGACCATGGGTTTCCAATTAACATAATAAAACAGTATACACAATAGTGATATCGGGAACATTTGTTATTTGGTCACTCTCTCGTTTGGATAATGATACCCGTAGGCCATGTCCAGATGGGTTCGATGCGGGCTCCGGTATGAACTGCCAGTGGTATGGGACACTGGAAGAGATTGACTAAAATACCAGGTGGTACTGATTGTTACTATTGTATAAATCACATGACATACCTGGTTCCTGTATGCTATCTTGTTATTGTTCATGCTACTTTATCCGATATCATGTTACTTGTATACCTGTTACTTTACCTGGCATATGTTATCCGATATCATGTTACCTGTATACTTGTTACTTTACCTGGCATATATTATACTGTCTGTGATGGCATATGACGCATGTTCTGCATTGCATGACATACGACGCATGTTCTGCATTGCATATATTATGCTTTCTGTATAGCAGACATCACTACTGTATATACACCACACCGTATAGTGATTACACTGTATAGGCCCATCTGCCTATACACGTCTATCACGTCACCACTAGACGACTATAGACATGACCCGATGATAACCGGTTTAATGACGATATTAAAAGATGACAAATATATAAATATATTTTTACTGCTTACATGTTTATCTATTTCTACTGCTTATGACATTCTTCATATATATCCTTATTATATGATATCACCAGTACAATATGATGTATTACCTATTATTATCGTGCTTGTATTACTATTGTATCTATTACTGTCTCTTTCATTTTATCACTCACTAGGTCGCTTTCTGACGACCCTGGGTTTGCATGCCCAGGTCGGAGATCCGAGTTACCGTAGCTTCAGAGAGTGCCTTGGAGCCACATGGGAGATTCCTCATCGGGACTATTCATAGGTATATTAGTGATTTATTTCTGTTATATTATTTGTCTATCTTTTTCATATCTGTTATGATCGCTAACCTCTTCTGCAGGTATTCTTGTACTTATTTCATGCTGGAACTCATGTGTATATGGAAGTTATATCCTGTACTGAGGCTCAACGTACTCGTGAGTGTGTTTTCACCTCGCGTGTGTACGTCGCCATAACGTCTCCGTACCTGCGGGATCGGGGCGTTACATAGTGGTATCAGAGCCTAGGTTCACACCTGGTGTGGGTAACCACCTGGGTCAATCCTCGGGCTCGGACCTACAGTACAATCAGATTCAGATTCAAACTTATCTGTATCTGCCTTTGGGATTCCAGCAACGAGTACAAGAATACCATGACCTTGATAATTCATTCCTTGACTCGTTTGTATTCCTTCCTTACATATCCGATTTCCTTCTCACTTTCCTTGCATCTTATTGCTTCCAACCCGTTAGCATTCGTTCATTACAATACTTCTCCATTTCGAGTTTCTTATAGATATCAGAGTGCGCAGCGAAAGTGTCGTGGACCCGTAACATTTCGGCTTTGGGTTGAAAATAATGTTCCTACACCTGAATGGAAATTGTGAGGACGCAATTTTTTGTAAGGTGGGGAGAAATGTAACCCTCTGATCCCTGGTGTACGTATCACAGTATCCGTATGCGATACGACGTACAAATCAACATGTGAAAGCTTTCAAATCATCTTGTTGAAGCCAATCACCTACTAATAACTTGATTAATGATCTGAAACTAAAATCACAAGATTATTAGTACACATAACTACATGATTTAATCATCATCAAAATTAGAGTGGAAGGCCTTTGGGCCAACACCATTGACTCTAAACTCTCTCTTTATTTGTGTTGTGCCTTGCTTTACATTGTCATCTCATATACATGCTTGTGTGTTTATGTGCCTCACTTGTACTTAACCACGAGAGCTTCATATAGCACCTCAACTCTTGTTCAAAGGAATCATGAGGAGTTAGTTCAGAGCCCTTCACGGGGAATTCGGCCACACTCGTTGGTTGTATTAAGTGTGATTGCAATTAAGTTTTAAATTCCGCATTTAGTTTCTAGACTAGCCATATCATCTATTCACCCCCCCCCCCTCTAGGTGATTTCAAATAATATGTTGTTATTTATAATGATTTAAAATATTGATAACAACATGATGAATGAGCAAATGGATTTTTCTGGAAGTTGGATTACAAGCATAAAAATATGGAAGATTGATTTTCTTTGTTAGTAATGGGTCTTTCAAAACAAAAGTTTAACGCGGCATTAAATTTATTTCTTCTCTCTCTTTTATTTGTAAGTGATTATTTTCAGTGACATGGATATATTTATCTATTTTTAACGACTTAAACTTTAATTTTAAAGAGATAGTTTCAAATATACATAAAAAGATAGAGAGGCATACTTAGTTTGAGAGATTCGATGAGATGATCTTTTGAGAGAGAGAGAATAGATGTATTTGAATAGTTTAAATATTTATAAGATATTGGTGAGTTGGTGATCTCTAATAGAAAGATAAAGGGATATATATATAGATGATTCAATTTGAGTAATTTTAGATAAGAGAAAGAAATAATTTAGAGACAGATTGTAATACCCTAGTTAATGATACTCAATTAATTTATTAAATATTAATTTGGATTTACCAATAAATTTTATTAGCATTAATTAAACTGATTTAAAAACTCATGTTACTATTTTTAGTACAATTATAATTTATAAATATTATTAATAATTATCATTTCTACTATTTTATTTTAAATTTATTTAATTATCACTATTACATATTATTTATTAATGTTCTTAATTATTATTATTATATCACCATCACTTTATTTTAATTTTAGGTGCATTGAGAAAGCTCACTTTCTTTCCTTTTCTTCCATTTTCTTAGTAAGCCCACGAGCTCACACCGCACACATGAGGCCCACAGCACTCCCCCTCTTTCACTTTCCTTTTCTTCTCTATATTTTCTTTTTGGTTAAAGTCCAACCCACGCCCTTTTTCTTTTCTCTTCTCAAATTACCCAAATTCTAGCAACGAGCCCAAGCCCACAGTCATCTCCCTTAAATATTTTCCTTTCATATTTTCTTAGCCCAGGCTAAATTTTCTTTTATTTTCTCTTGATTTTAATCTCAGCCCAAGCCTAATTGAGCCTGAGGTGACACGGGATATCACGGCAGGTGGAGAGTGGGAAGATCAACAGGATATCACAGCATGTGGAGAGTGATGTTACTCCACCATCTCCAAATAACTCAGTATCATTCGAGATCACACCTGAGGTGACACGGTGTGGTGATCATGTAGCCTATGAGAATGCTGATGATGATGAGGATCAAGGACATATTATGGGTGATGTCTAAGATTTTATTACAGCATGAAGAACCTGAAAAAATTCACGTAAGCCCAATTGGCTCACTATAAATATGATTGTGGCCTATGCTCTTTCGGTTATTGAGGCGATCCCTCTACATATATGAAAGTTGAAATCAGTTCGGACACCACGATGTAGAAGGACATAATGGAAGAGATGAACTCTCTTCATAAGAATGACACGGGGAATTGATAGAATTGCCCAAGGGAAGAAGGATATTGATTATAAGTTGGTGTTCGCGAAGAAACAGGGATCTCTAGATGGTGAGACTGTACGTTACAAGGCGGTATTGGTAGCTAAAGGCTATGCACAGCGAGAAGACATTGACTACAATGAGGTATTCTCACCTGTTGTAAAGCACTCGTTGATTTGGATATTGTGGACACTGGTGGCACAGTACGAGTTGGAACTTGATCAGCTTGATGTGAAGATCGCCTTTCTTCATGGCGACCTTGATGAATAAATCTTTATGTCTCATCCCATGGGGTTCAAGACCGCAGGAAAAAATAATATAGTGTGCAAGTTGAAAAAATCGCTTTATGGGTTAAAACAATCGCCAAGACAGTGGTACAAGCGTTTCGACATCTTCATAAGAGGCAAGAGGTATACACGAAGCCATTATGACCCATGTGTTTACTATAACAAGCTTCAGGGCGGAGAGTATGTTTATCTACTGTTATATGTAGACGATATACTCATTGCTTTTAAGAGTAGATCTGTTATTGATAAATTGAAGAAACACTTATCTTTTGAATTTGAGATGAAGGATCTTAGTGCTAAGCATAGAGATTGAGAGAGACCGAAAAATGACAAGATTTGCTTGACATAGAAGGGGTATTTGGAAAAGATACTTCAGAAGTTCAACATCAATGGCGACACAAAATCTGTAGGTACACAGTCGGCCCCTCATTTCAAATTAAAAGCTATTATGCTCCCACTACAGTTAAAGAGCGTGAGTATATGTCTCAAGTATCCTATACTAGCGCAGTTGGTAGTTTAATATATGCGATAGTGTGTACAAGGTATGATTTCTCGCAAGATGTCTCAATGGTTAGCAGATACAGCACGATCCCAGTAGGGGTTAATTTGGAGGCAGTGAAGTGGATTCTACAGTATATCAAAGATATTCTAGATGTTGGTTTGGTATTCGAGAAGAATCTTAAGGGTAAGTAAGAGTGTATCGGATATGTCGATTCCGATTACGCGGAGACCTTGACAAGCGTCAGTCTACGACGGGGTATATATTCACATTGTCCCAAGTATCGATGAGTTGGCGTTCTATTCTATAGTCTACTGTAGCTTTGTCTATTAAGGAGGTCGAGTATATGGTAATAACGGAGGCTACAAAGGAGGCAATTTGACTTCAAAAGTTGCTTGATGAAGATCAAGATCTATTCAAGATCAATTGTAACATGACTATCTATTTGGAAAAAAAAACCAGGTCTATCATGTAAGGACGAAGCACATCAACGTCAGGTTCTACTTTTTTCATGAGATTCTTGTTGAGGGTGACATCGACCTAAAGAAGATTCACACGAAAGAGAATCTCACTGATATGCTTACCAAGGTTATTCCGAGAGTAAAGTTCGTGCATTGCAAGTTACTACACATCCTTCTATTTGCTTGAGTTCGGTTCATTTGGATGAACTACGGATGGCTTAATCCCTCGAGCAGGGGGTACGTAGGCAACCATGTTGGTGCAGCCTGATTGAGTTGACATGGTGCTTTGTTGTGTTCGTCTCAGATTTGAGAAATCTTCACCGAGGTGAAGAATTGGGGGAGAGAGATTAAAATCTTGTTAGTAGAATTTTTCAACTCATTGGATTGATGGCAGCAGCAGAAGACAAGTGCAGAAGACTACTGTTGACAGGCTCATCATTGTTGTCAACAGCAGATATGTGGAGATGCCAAAAGGAGAGTTGAGTTAGACAGTCTGTCGACAGACATTGGAGGCCTGTCGATAGCTGCGGCTCAGTCTGTCGACAATAGCCCAACTCTAGTTTTGGGTTTGTGCAGTCTGTCGACAGGTGCATCATGGTTGACGACAGTCACGAATTTCTGGCAGTTTCCTAATAGAATTCTGATTTCGTTTCTGATCCGATTTTAGAATTGTTGGTTTCTTTTTATTCGTGAGCCCTCTACCTATATAAAGAAGGGTATTATCCTCATTGATTGTAACTTGAATTTATTGATTAATAAGCTCTCCCTTTCTGCCCCTAGAATGTAGGCAGTTGTTGAATCTCGTTAAATCTGTGTTTTGTCGCTTTGTTTTGTTCTTATTGTAGGAAGAGGAGAGGAGGTTGAGGAAGTCGACGATGACAAGGATCCAAAGATTCAGCAACAGCAGCAGCAGGGAAGCAGCAGCAGCAGCACGGTCGACCGGCCCGGTCGACCGTTGTGCACCAAGGTGCACAGGACTGTAGCGGTCGACTGCCCGGTCGACCGCAGAAGGAGAGCGGTCGACCGCCCGATCGACCAACTGAAAGTGCCTAACTCTCGGTTAGGTACGGTCGACCGGCAAGGTCGACCGGTGCCTGGGTCGGTCGACCGACAGACGGATTCGGGCTGTTTCGGAAAATTTGCTGAATTGAAAATCAGCCCAAATTGGAAACTGATTCCTAGGGTTTCCTTGGGTATATGAGAGAGGCAGAGCTCTCTTTATAATGTAATGCTTGTAATACTTGTATTGATTCTCAAATCAATAAAAATCTCTCTTCCTTGCCCCGAGGACGTAGGCGAAATTGGTCGAACCTCGTTAAATTCGTGTGTTTGGTTTTCTTGTCAATTTTAATTGTTCTTTGCTTTTGGTGGTAATTCTTCTTGCATCTTGGCTCAAGGGTTTCCTCTACGTGGTTGTTATTTCGGCGCACAACAAGTGGTATCAGAGCATCCCAGGTTCGTTGTGGGATCATCTGTTGCTGATTTGGTAGAGATCGTGTGTCGATCTCATATCAGCGTTGGGACTGTTCGTGGGATCGTGTGTCGATCTCAGAACAGCGCGTGAAGTGCTCAAGGAATCATTAGAGGAGTAGATCTATTCAGAAACTCATCTAGGGTTTCGTGAGGAGGTAAAGATCTGATCTTTATCAAAGTTGTTTATCTATCTCCTTTTGGATTTCCTCATTACATAGAGGATCTAGTCAAAGAGATGACAGAAGAAAGTACATCAGTGAGCACCATGAATCCTCATCCGAGGATTGACGTGGTGAAGTTTAATGGCACTAACAATTTTGGCATGTGGAGGTGCGAGGTGATGGATGCCCTGAATGCATCTAACCTCAAAGATACTCTACGTCTGGAGAAGAAGCGAAGCACAACCACTGAAGAAAAGTGGGAGAAGATGAACCGATCTGCGTGTGGCTTAATCAAATCATATCTAACACAAGACATCAAATACCTTGTGTTACACGAAACATCTGCGAGGCAGTTGTGGGAGATCCTTGAAAGAAAATATCTGACCAAGAGTATTGAATCCAGATTACAGCTGAAAAGCAAGCTGTACGGGTTTCAGATGAAGAAAGGATGCTCCGTGAATGAACATCTGAATCGCTACACGAAGCTTCTTACGGATTTGGTCAATGTGGATGTCAAGGTAGATGAAGAAGATAAAGCGGTAATTCTCTTGAACTCTCTTCCTGCAGAGGAGTATGAGACTTTTACCATAACCTTCATAAATGGTAGACAGTTCCTTGACTATCATGAAGTGTCATCTGCTTTGGCTAATTATGAGACGATGAGAAAGGAAAGATAGCCTTCTCAGGCAAGCTCATCAGCAGAGGCGCTAGCAGTAAGAGGCAGGGGTTCATATAGGAAGGGCAAAGATGATCGAGGAAGATCGAAGTCCAAGCCAGATTATCGAGATCTGAAGAAGAATCAGTGTGCCTTCTGCAGAGAATTAGGGCACTGGAAAGTTGACTGTCCAAAGGTCAAAGGGAAGAAGAAGGAGTCTAAGACTGAGGCAAATCTTGCAAAGGTGGTCAGTACTCAGAGCAGTACTTCACAGGCAGGTGGATCAGACTCGGACTCGTCGGTTTTCTCATTCTCTTTCACTACTCCCATCGTTGGCTACTCAAGAGATAATGAGTGAATTTTGGATACTGGTGCTACATACCATGTGTGCCCTAATAGGGATTGGTTTTCTAGCATTGAGAAGTGATTGGTCCAGACAAGGTACAATGAAGTTCTTGCACAAAAATGAGGTGTGAAAGAAATGGTTAATGGTTTAGAGTTCACCTTTGATCTTGTTTACTTCGAATATGTGATTATTATACCTTGTTCCAATCTTTCGTTATAGCATATAGCTATACCGAGTCGAACCACAAGGAGAGCAAGCGTAGAAGCTTCACGATACTAGTGAGACAAAGAAACGATACCTCTTCTTTGTTAATTACACAAGAGCAATATACAAGAAGTTGTGGATTGGTGGTGCATTGTGAAAAAGAAGTGAAGTGAATGAAGTGTGATGAAGTAAAGAAAAGATAAGAATGCTAGAATAAGATGTATAAACTCTTTTGATTAAAAAGATGCATGGCTAGCATTACTACACCTTCTTACTAACATACTAACTCTATTGTTGATTGCAAGATTGCCTCATCAAGAATCATAGGCAATTTAATATAGCTTGCATGTGTAGTATTCCTTCTTGAAGACTAGAGTTCCTTTTAGTTAGTTAGCTAGAATCCTCTTCTTGAATCTTAGGTCCTTTTACTAGATGAACATTGAGGAACTATAGGCATGATACTCATTTAGTGCAAAGGTAGAAGAATCAAACTCTTTTGTACATTCAAAGCTTAACTACAAAGTTAGCTTGAAGTACTTGAGTTGATCTTGCTACACAAGTGACACAACCATGGTAATCCATCCTTTTGATCCAAACAAAGACTATTTATAAGAGACACACAATTCATCTAGAGATCTAGCAAGCAATCACCAAAGGATACATCCAAACTTCATTGGAATTTACAAGAAACATGAAATTATGCAAGCATTGAAGTTTACAATCAATCAAGAGCTAGTAGTAGCTAGGTGAGTCTTAGCTAGCCATGCATTCAAGAAATTAGCCCTCCATTACACTAACAAACAAGCTATAATTCTCCATGAAAGTAAAGATCTAATCAATTAAACTAAAGCTAGAATTAAATGCAAGAAATTAAAGCATAAGAAAAGAAAGCATACTCAATTCTAGTAAAGAGAAGATGAGAGCTCCATTGAATCTTTGCTTCAAGATTGTCACAAGTCTTGATTACAAACTCTCAAAGTGAAGAACTCTCTCTCAATTTAGGCTAGAAATCAAGGAGGAAGGAGAAGAGAACTAGAAACCTAAAACAAAAATTACACAAATCCAAAATTTTCTCTCTCTCTTCACTAGAGCTCACGCAGGTCTCTGCCCAGGTATTTATAGGCAAAGTTGAGAATCTTCTCGAATCCTAACCGTTGGCACGAAATCCGAGGCTCAACGGCCCTCAGATTGCCGCGGATTGCCGCGGATCTGCCGCCAGATTTGGGCCGTTGGCTCGGATCTTTCTGGTGAGATCTGGTGGTTAGGTTGTTGGCCACGTGGGATGGTTGGATTCTCCACTTGGCGCGCAGATCTTGGTGAGATCTGATTTGATCTTTTGGCTAATTATGAATTAACCCCCTTAATTATTACTAATTAAGGTAGTTAATTACTTCTCTTCTTTAAAGTGGAGATCTGCAAAATTAGAGAAAACATGGGTTAAAAATTATATTTAATATACAATATGCAAAGTATAAAGGTGGTATAAAATGCAAATATGTGTAACAATCACACCCCCATACCTAGCTTTTGCTCGTCCTCGAGCAAAATAAAAGAAAAAGAAAGAAAAATAAAATCCTAACTAATTATTACACCACTTTCGTAGGTGACACGATTGCACTGAGCACGTGCAACAAGCCGTTAAACCTCTAGGTTACCCTAGAGGAGGAGTGTTGTCTCCTGAGGGTTTTCAGCGGATTACACCCACAAAATCCATAAAGAAAGAAGACAAATGTTAGTGTTTTGAAAACGCATTTTGAACAAGAGACTAGTTTATGAACTATTTCCGCAAAAATATAAGTGATCCTAGGTCATAAGTCCACCTATAATCATTCTTTCTTAAACTAAGTCTCCATGCAAGATCTTGTCTTTAATTAAGGTAAGAATTCAAAATTGGATTGAATATTTTATCTTACATAAAACCTAGATAGTATGCACACCGTGACAGTGAAGATTTCTGGGATTTCAACTCCAACCATAAAGCCATTTATTTATTTATATATATATATTTTTTTCTTTTTTTTTTTATTTTTCTTCCCTTAGTTTAGGCTTTCTAGTCTACCCTTTTAGCGAGCCTTTAACCGATGACTCCCAAACCAGACGGTCTTAGGGCACCAGATGAGAAAACATCCCTCGGGTTTAAGGTCTCGAGTAGAAAAGGCTACCTAGCTAAAGGGGATTATTTTTTATCACCGTTAGGCGTGAATAACCATGCTTCTTGAGGCACGATTGTCCAGCTTAATTAGTGAGATCACCGTTAGGCGTGAGTCATCATGCTTCTTGAGGCACAATTTCCCAGCTTAATAAGTGATTTTTATTTATATATATATATATATTTTTTTCTTTTTTTTTTATGGCATTTTTGGTCTTTGTTTCCATCCCAAGAAATGTGTAAGTGTAAAGGGCATACTTATCTAAGGCAAAAAATGTAAGATAAAAATATCTCCTCAATTTTACTTACTTAGCCTATAATCTCAAACAAGATCTATTACTTCAACAAGGTTTAAGATGTCATAATTAAGGCTTTCTTAATTCCTAAGATACATCTTAATTTTCTTAAAAATAGATCAAAACTTTGTCTCTTATTTCAAAAAGTTTTTATTTTTTTTTATATTATATTTTTCTAAAAGAAAAGTAAAATCTAAAAAGAAAGTGAAAAATCTAAAAATAAAAGAAAATCTAAAATAAAAGACCTAAAAAGAAAGTAAAAATCCTAAAACAAAATAAAAAGCCTAAAAAGGAAAAATCCTATGTTAGTATCTACCCCCCATACCTATCTCATGCATTGTCCTCAATGTATGCAAGATAAAATGATGCATGAAATAGGTAAAGGTAAAAAGTCACTCCCTCCTCCTCTTTGGAACCGATGTGGTGCTTGGCCCGGCTGATTGTGTCCTCCTCAATGTCGCCTCAATGGTATCTAGTCTAGAGGATTGCTCCTCCAACCTGGAAGTTTGCTCCTCCACCTTCTTTCTTAGCCTCACTTGACCCCTAAAAATTTTCTTCATGCCTTTCCATATGGTAGATATGAAGGCTTGTGGTTCCGTAGGGGGTTCCTGTCTCCAGAATTGGGGCTCATCTTCCACCTCTAGACTTTCCTCTGAAGAGGACTCCACAGGTACAATCTCAGGCATGCCACTGGGTGTCCAGAGCGCCTGCAAGCAACTATTGTATGAGCTTGTGGGTCTCTCTAACGTAATCGTCACTCGGGCAAATGTAGAAAAAATAGTGTCTGATATGAAATGCTGACACATACGTGTGATTAATACAGAATGAGAAAATTTTGGCCCCCGAGTGCGAGAGGAATTTTCGATAATAGCACGGAAGATAGTCCGGTTCAAACAGACCGTGTGAGTCTGTGTCATCAAATCATGAATAATTTGTAGTACCGGTCTGTTGAAGGTAGAAGTGTGATCTAGCCCAAGAATATTTCGTTGGATCCAACGTCCAACACAATGAATGTTTCTGAATGTAGATTGGGCTTTGAGCCCCCGATCCTGGGTAGTGCAGCGTACACCCATAATGGCTAAGTAATCAATTAAGGGTAAGGGGTCGCTAGGATGGGGAAAAATGGGAACATGCGTGATGTGTGCAAGTAGTGGAAGCGTGACCAAAATATCACCGAATGGCATATGAGAGACAAATTGGTATGTATCATGATTCACAGAAGCATAGTCTATAGAATGGTAAAATGTGTTCACAAGATCCGGACAATAAAAAGCTTCGTGCTCATTATGATCAAACACCAAAGTGTACCAATTCCAGGCGCGGATTCGATCCACAAAAATATGCCCATATTCCCCTCTTTCACTAAAAAGTGCAGAAAAATCCCTCTCCACAAATAGATTTGGTGCCATAATTGCTAAAGACAATGAAGTAAAGGATTTGAGATAAGAAATTGCAAACCACCCCCGGAGATCTTGGGGGGAAACCCAAATCAGTAGCACAGAAGGCACAGAGATGGCCTCGGGAAAACGCTCTCCGGATCTACCACCAGCAGAGGAAGATAGTCAGAATGGAGATTTCCGGCGCGCCTGAAATGGCAGAACTGCCGCGGATCGGCGGCAGGGCGCGGCAAAGGAGGGGATTTTTGGGTTCAGATTTTTGGTGGAGGTCGGCTGTGAAGGAAGAGGTTCAGATCTGAAATGAAATTCTCGGGTGAGGGATGATGAGTTGGAAGGAGAGCTTTAAATAGGGGTAGGTAAAAAGGTGATGTACCAAGTTACCCCTAGGTCAAAGTTGAAATTACAACCCTAGGTCAAAATTTTTGAATATGAAAGGAATCCTAGGGAGGAAAGAGAATCCTAGGGATGTGAAATTCTTTTCATGCACAAAAATCCCAAAAAAAAAAATTTATTTTATTTTTTTTTATTATATTTTTTTTTATTTTTATTAACAAAAAGAAAAATATTTACAAGAGAAGTCCCAAAATGATAGTCAGGAGAATGCATGGGAAAAATATACAGATGGAAAAATGTCACAAATAAACTGGGTCGGAAAGACCCAATTCGTGAACATCGTGTGACAAAGAATCTGTGGTAAGAAATGGCTTTAAGCGTTGTCCATTCACAGTGAATATATTGCCATTAGTTGGGTCAAGAATCTCGATAGCTCCGTGGGAAAAGACAGTCTGCACAATAAAAGGTCCTGACCACCTGGTACGCAGTTTACCAGGGAAAAGATGAAGTCGAGAATTATATAACAGAACCTGTTGACCGACAGCAAAAATCTTCCTGTGAATTGCTTTGTCGTGAAACAGCTTGGTCCTGTGCTTTGTGATCCGAGCGTTATCGTATACCTCGTTTCGTAACTCTTCCAGCTCGGATAGCTGCAGCTTTCTGAGAACACCGGCTTTATCCAAATCAAGATTCAGTTGCTTTAAAGCCCATAGTGCACGGTGTTCTAACTCAACAGGCAAGTGACATGCTTTCCCAAATATAACTCGGTACGGAGACATACCAAGGACAGTCTTGTAAGCGGTCCTGTATGCCCATAAGGCATCAGTCAGTTTGACGGACCAATCCTTACGATTTTGTCCTACGGTTTTTTCCAAGATGAGTTTTATCTGTCTGTTTGTTACCTCAACTTGCCCATTGGTTCGAGGATGATAAGCCGTGGACAATTTATGAGTAATGGAGTACTTCCGCATCAAGGCTTCAAAAGCCCTATTGCAGAAGTGACTCCCATTGTCGCTCAATATCACACGGGGGGCTCCGAAGCGTGAAATGATGTACTCTCTTAAAAATTTAATGACAACTTGGTTGTCATTTGTTCGTGTAGGAATCGCTTCAGCCCACTTGGAAACATAATCTACGGCTACCAAGATGTATTGGTTACCGTAGGACAGAGGAAAGGGTCCCATAAAATCAATGCCCCATAGGTCGAAAATTTCGACTTCCAAGATGGGTGTGAGGGGCATCATGTTCCTTTGTGTAATCCGACCCGTCATTTGACATCTATCACAAAGCTTGCAAAAAGTAAAGGCATCCTTAAAGAGAGTGGGCCAGTAGAATCCACTCTGGAGCACTTTTTCCGCAGTTTTTCGTGGACCAAAGTGTCCACCGCAAGCTAACTTGTGACAGAATGTCAAAACGCTCTGGTGTTCATCCTCCGGAAGGCATCTGCGTATAATTTGGTCAGGACAGTACTTGAATAAATACGGTTCATCCCAAAAGAAGAACCGCATTTGTCTCAGAAAACGGTGTTTGTCTTGTCCTGACCAATGGGAAGGAATTTGCCCGGTAGCAAGGTAGTTTACTATATCAGCATACCAGGGCTCTCCACTTATCACAAAGATGTGCTCATCAGGAAAGTCTTCATTAATCGGTATTTTCTCATGAGGTGCGTTCGGGATTCTTGACAAATGATCCGCAACCACGTTCTCAACGCCCTTTTTATCTTTTATCTCCAAGTCAAACTCTTGCAAAAGAAGGATCCATCGAATCAATCTTGCCTTTGCGTCCTTCTTTTGCATTAAGTACCTCAGGGCGGAGTGATCAGTAAAAATTATGGTCCTGGACCCTAGCAGATATTGGCGGAACTTCTCTAACGCAAAAACGACTGCCAAAAATTCTTTTTCAGTGGTCGTGTAATTCAGTTGGGCATCGTTTAGCGTTCTGCTAGCATAGTATATTACGTGCTGCCTATTTTCAATACGCTGTCCTAAAACAGCGCCTATCGCAAAGTCAGAGGCATCGCACATAATTTCAAATGGCTTGGTCCAGTCCGGTGCAGATATGATCGGCGCAGAGACAAGTCTATTCTTTAGCTCTTTCCACGACTTTCGACATTCTTCATCAAAGATATAGGGTACGTCTTTTCCTAAGAGATTTGTCAAAGGTCTCGCAATATTGCTAAACCCTTGAATGAATCTCCTATAGAAGCCCGCGTGCCCTAAGAAAGATCTAATGTCTTTTAAACATTGCGGTTCAGTGAGCTTGGTGATAACTTCCACCTTAGACTTGTCTACCTCGATTCCAATGCTTGATATCTTGTGTCCTAGTACAATTCCGTGCTTGACCATGAAATGACACTTTTCCCAATTAAGTGTCAAATTCTTTTCCGTGCATCGTTGTAAAACCAGCTTTAGGTGGTACAAGCACTGCTCAAATGTATCCCCATATATTGAAAAGTCATCCATAAAGATTTCCAAAAATTTCTCCACCATGTCCGAGAACAGGCTCAACATGCAACGTTGAAACGTTGCTGGAGCATTGCAAAGACCGAAGGGCATCCTACGGTATGCAAACGTTCCAAACGGACAGGTGAAGGTAGTCTTTTCCTGGTCCTCGGGAGCAATTGGGATCTGATTATATCCTGAATATCCATCCAGGAAACAATAATACTCATGCCCCGCCAATCTCTCCAGCATCTGATCAATAAATGGAAGAGGAAAGTGGTCTTTACGTGTGGCACTATTCAGTTTCCTGTAATCAATACAAACTCGAATCTTCGTTGGAAGACGTGTTTGTATTAATTCCTTATTCTCATTCTCCACAACAGTAAAGCCAGCTTTCTTAGGCACAGCGTGGACCGGACTCACCCATTGACTATCGGATATGGGATATATGATCCCATTGTCTAAGAGTTTCAGAATCTCCGATCTAACAGCTTCTTGCATTATTGGGTTAAGTCGACGCTGTGGGTCTCTTTTAGGCTTGGCCTCTTCCGTCAAGTGAATTCTATGTTGGACAATGGAAGGACTAATCCCCTTAATATCAGCCATGGTCCAACCAATGGCTTCTCTGTTTTCCCTAAGCACAGTCAAAAGGTCCTCTTCTTGTTGTTCCGTAAGATTAGATGCAATGATTACCGGAAAGGATTCCTTCTCACCCAAGTACTTGTACTTGAGATGGGTGGGAAGAGCCTTAAGCTCAGAAGAAGGGACTGGATCTATAACCGGTTGCTCATGGTGCAAGGGAAGAATAGAAGTGGAATTAGTAGTCCTTTCAATATCTGATCCAACAATCTGATCAAGAGTTAGGTCGTCAGATTCTAACTCAAATTCTTCTTCAGATTCATATTCCATCTCCTCCACATGTTCGCTTGTTAGTCCTTCTATTAAGTTCACATCAAAAGAGTCATTCTCCACATCCCTTGGCTGCTTTCCCAGATGGAAGACATTCACCTCCTTCGTCATATCTCCGAACGTCAACCGCATTGATCCATTTCGACAATTTATGATAGCGTTTGCGGTTGCTAAGAAAGGACGTCCGAGAATGACAGGTGTTTGCGCTCTGTGATTATGTATGGGTTGTGTTTCAAGAACAACAAAGTCAACGGGGTAAATGAATTCCCCCACCCGTATTAAAACATCCGTAATTTCCCCCTTGGGAATCTTAACAGAGCGATCAGCCAGCTGAATTGTCATTTGGGTTGGACGAAGGTTGCCCAACCCTAACTGCTGGTACACGGAAAAAGGGAGAAGATTGATGCTAGCGCCCAAGTCTAGCAAAGCCCTATTTACTGTGGTCTGCCCTATGATACAAGAGATGGTAGGGCTCCCTGGATCCTTGTACTTCACAGGGATTGGACCATTAAGCAATTCACTCAGGTTGGAAGCCAAAAAGACTTTCTTAGGGACATTTGCCTTTCTTTTCTTAGTACACATTTCTTTCAGAAACTTGGCGTATGATGGGACCTGTTGAATAGCATCTAAGAGAGGGACATTGATCTGTACTTGATTAAATATCTCTCTTATCTTCTCCATGTGAGCATTATTCTTATGATTTATAAGCCTATTTGGGAATGGGACAACAGGCTTATAAGTTTGCTCATCAATTTTCCCTTTTCCTTTTGACTGGGATGTGGAAGGTTGTGAACTTGATGAAGGATTATCTTGCACAGGTTGAACTGGAACAGAGGTTGATGGTTTTGACACAGATTTTGGAACAAATTTTTGAGACTGATTTGAGACCTTGTTGTCTACATGTTTTCCAGACCTAAGGATGTGAATGGCTTGACATTGTCTTTGGCTAGGTCCTAGGTCTTCGACTTCATGCAGAGGAAAATGGGCTCTGGGATTAGGCACGGTTGGCTAGGCAGCATTCCTTTTTGTCTTTCAGTCAAGGAATTAGCCAACTGTCCTATTTGGATTTGCAGTTTATTCATATCCTGCTGCTGATTGTTCATCATTGCAGCTTGGGTTTTAGACAAAGTCTCAATCATTTTCTCCAACTCAGAGATTTTCTTATCTGAAGGATTGGGTGGTGGATGATTCTGGTATTGGGGCTGATAATTTGCTTGATATGGCACAGGATTTTGGTATGTTTGGAATCTGGGTGGACTCTGATATGAATTAACATTTGGTGGGTAAGTCAGAGGATATCCCCGGCAACGGCGCCAAAAATTGATTGGTGTGGAAATGGTTGTCTTGGCTGCTCATGACCAGACTGACTCCAAGAGAAGTTAGGATGGTTACGCCACCCTGGATTGTAGGTCCTGGAGTAAGGATTGTATGAAGGTCTGGTATACGCGGCATTTGTACTCTCCTGATAGCTTTGAGAATGATACACTGGACACTCTTCCAACACATGAGTTAAATCATGACAGTAAGTACAACCCGGGTGGACCATAGGTGCCACAGGTGGTGGGCTGGTCACTCGTGATGGGTTGACCTGATTAACAGAATTTTCCCGGGATTCTAGCAATTCAATCCTCTTCATCAGCTGTGTAATCTTAGCTTCTGCAGCTATAGAGGATCCTATCGAGTGTAAACCAGTTCTGGAAGTGGTTGGTGTAGGTTTCTCAGGGCAAGATTCCCACTGGAGAGTTTTCTCTGCTAGAGCCTCAAAAAGATCCCAACCCTGGTCTTCATCCTTTTTAAGAAATTCTCCTTGACACATTGTCTCAAGGAGAGTCTTAGTCTGATAGTCCAGTCCATCATAGATAATCTGGCATTGGCGCCATTTCTCTATACCATGATGGGGACACAGGGCTACTAGGTCCTTAAAGCGCTCAAAGTATTTCCAGAATGGCTCATTGGGTTCTTGTTTGAATTGCATTATATTTTGCGCATGAGGGCTGTCTTATGGATTGGGTAGAATTTTTAAGGAAGACCTTAACGAAATCATCCCATGAAGAGATAGAGCTAACAGGAAGACTGTACAGCCACTTCTTTGCAATATCCTTTAATGCAAATGGGACGAATCTAAGTCTTACAGCATCCTCTGTCAACTGGGAAATCCTCATCATGAGGCAGACTTCTTCAAACTCTCGTATGAAGATATAAGCATCTTCAGACTCTAATCCATGAAATCGTGGAAGAGTGTTTATAAACTGGGGTTTCAACTCAAAATTGTTTCCATTAGTGTCCGAGAGGAGAATACAAGAAGGAAGTGATATGCGGATAGGATAGAACTTGTCCTGCAACGATACGTTGTTCGTCATGATTGTGTCGAGTGGTGGTGTATGTGGCAGTGTAGATGTTCTCACAAGCCTAGCAGAAATTGGTTCTCGATACCACTCACGCATACAAATACACAATCAACGTGCACCTTTCACACAGTCGAAAAATGAAAAATAACAATCAAGAAAAAGAAAAAATCAATCCAAGCTTCTAGGTTCCCTGAATCTAGACGACTCTTAACTTTAGATCGTCCACAGGAGGTTTGGCGCAGACCGTGACTATAAGCGAATCAGCCAGGAAAGGTCAAAGTTGTTGGAAGGTTTTCCGTCCGAAGACGTTCCTTAATTAAGTAACCAACAACCTTCGGGCTTTCGGCCCTTAACCCCTTTCCTAGACACTGATTATACAGAAGTCACTGTCCAACACTTTTCCCCCTTAGGAAAATCTCCTAAGTGAGTCCGGATGTCCCTAGGGGCCAACGTCTAGCAATTTTTAATTAGAAGCTTAGGATAGTGAAAGCGTGGGGAAATGGTTTGTGGGCTAAGGAAGGGGTGATGAAATCCCCACCTTATCTTTGTTATGGGTTTTGCCCTTAGAGTTGATTCGTGCAAGTGTACGATGTAAACAAACAAGGATCACCCAAAGCTTAATTAAATCAAACAAGAGTGAGTCCTAGTCTATATGCAATGCTTTACGTACCTTGTCCCCCGCACTCTTCAACAGTAAATGTAAAGTAATTGAAAGACTCGTGCCTATAATGCAAGATGTCTAAACAATTTTTAACAATTAACACCAAATCTTTTACTGTTGATTAGCAAATATCAGGTGAAGAATACAAGATTTCAGATATATAGGCAGCAGTATTTTGCAGAGAGCAAAGCCCTGCAGAAAACAGGTTAGTAGTGAACTCCTCTATGCCGCGTTTCCACGGCAAAATCCAGGAAAACGCGGCACTTTGGAGGGATCCTGGTCTCTGCTTTCGAGAGCAGAGGCCCAGGTCCACTTATATGATTCTGCTGTGCAAAGTTTTCTAAATCTTCAACCTGTACCTGCAACAGAGAAGATATATCGTTTAGTTTCTCACTTGTAAAAATACCGTTGCTCTCCCCGGCAACGGCGCCAAAAATTGATTGGTCCAGACAAGGTACAATGAAGTTCTTGCACAAAAATGAGGTGTGAAAGAAATGGTTAATGGTTTAGAGTTCACCTTTGATCTTGTTTACTTCGAATATGTGATTATTATACCTTGTTCCAATCTTTCGTTATAGCATATAGCTATACCGAGTCGAACCACAAGGAGAGCAAGCGTAGAAGCTTCACGATACTAGTGAGACAAAGAAACGATACCTCTTCTTTGTTAATTACACAAGAGCAATATACAAGAAGTTGTGGATTGGTGGTGCATTGTGAAAAAGAAGTGAAGTGAATGAAGTGTGATGAAGTAAAGAAAAGATAAGAATGCTAGAATAAGATGTATAAACTCTTTTGATTAAAAAGATGCATGGCTAGCATTACTACACCTTCTTGCTAACATACTAACTCTATTGTTGATTGCAAGATTGCCTCATCAAGAATCATAGGCAATTTAATATAGCTTGCATGTGTAGTATTCCTTCTTGAAGACTAGAGTTCCTTTTAGTTAGTTAGCTAGAATCCTCTTCTTGAATCTTAGGTCCTTTTACTAGATGAACATTGAGGAACTATAGGCATGATACTCATTTAGTGCAAAGGTAGAAGAATCAAACTCTTTTGTACATTCAAAGCTTAACTACAAAGTTAGCTTGAAGTACTTGAGTTGATCTTGCTACACAAGTGACACAACCATGGTAATCCATCCTTTTGATCCAAACAAAGACTATTTATAAGAGACACACAATTCATCTAGAGATCTAGCAAGCAATCACCAAAGGATACATCCAAACTTCATTGGAATTTACAAGAAACATGAAATTATGCAAGCATTGAAGTTTACAATCAATCAAGAGCTAGTAGTAGCTAGGTGAGTTTTAGCTAGCCTTGCATTCAAGAAATTAGCCCTCCATTACACTAACAAACAAGCTATAATTCTCCATGAAAGTAAAGATCTAATCAATTAAACTAAAGCTAGAATTAAATGCAAGAAATTAAAGCATAAGAAAAGAAAGCATACTCAATTCTAGTAAAGAGAAGATGAGAGCTCCATTGAATCTTTGCTTCAAGATTGTCACAAGTCTTGATTACAAACTCTCAAAGTGAAGAACTCTCTCTCAATTTAGGCTAGAAATCAAGGAGGAAGGAGAAGAGAACTAGAAACCTAAAACAAAAATTACACAAATCCAAAATTTTCTCTCTCTCTTCACTAGAGCTCACGCAGGTCTCTGCCCAGGTATTTATAGGCAAAGTTGAGAATCTTCTCGAATCCTAACCGTTGGCACGAAATCCGAGGCTCAACGGCCCTCAGATTGCCGCGGATTGCCGCGGATCTGCCGCCAGATTTGGGCCGTTGGCTCGGATCTTTCTGGTGAGATCTGGTGGTTAGGTTGTTGGCCACGTGGGATGGTTGGATTCTCCACTTGGCGCGCAGATCTTGGTGAGATCTGATTTGATCTTTTGGCTAATTATGAATTAACCCCCTTAATTATTACTAATTAAGGTAGTTAATTACTTCTCTTCTTTAAAGTGGAGATCTGCAAAATTAGAGAAAACATGGGTTAAAAATCATATTTAATATACAATATGCAAAGTATAAAGGTGGTATAAAATGCAAATATGTGTAACAATCAAGAAGCTGGAGGGATGTTCAGTCGTTATGGGCGATGATCATCCATGTATCATGGAGGGTGTAGGAACAATCCAAATCAAGATGTTTGATGGGATGATAAGGGAACTGAAGGAAGTGAGGTATGTACCTCAACTGAAGAGAAACCTAATCTCTGTTGGAGTTTTGGAATCATTGGGCCTTGTGGTGTTAATAAAGGAAGGAGTCCTTAAGATGACCAAAGGCTCGATGGTGGTATTGAAGGCCGTTCGCAGGAACAATCTTTACTAATTGAATGGTAATACTGTTACAGGACAAGTGGCGGCTTCTACTGATTCAGATGAAGACTCAACCAGGTTATGGAATATGAGGCTGGGACACGCAGGAGAAAAGTCTTTGCAAACTCTTGCAAGACAAGGAGTATTGAAAGGTGCCGAAACCTGCAAGCTGAAATTTTGTGAACATTGTATCATCGGAAAGAAGACCAAGGTGAAGTTCGGCATAGCAACATATTGCACCAAGGGGATTTTGGACTATGTTCACACTGACGTTTGGAGACCTACCAAGACTGCATCAATTGGAGATAACCATTACTTTGTATCGTTTATTGATGATTATTCTAGGCGTTGATGGGTATATACCATGAGACACAAAGGGGAAGTCCTAGAAGTGTTTGTGAAGTGGAAGAAGAACTTGGAGAGAAGTACGGGAAGGAAAATCAAAGTCCTCCGTTTAGATAATGGGGGAGAATATAAGTCTGATCTTTTCCTTCAGCTATGTCTTGATGAGGGCATAGAGAGGCAACTTTACAGTAAAGGAGACACCACAACAGAACGGGGTAGCGGAAAGGATGAACAGGACTTTGCTAGAGAAGGTCCGTTGTATGTTGTTCAATGCCGGTTTATCGAAGAACTTCTGAGCTGAGGCTTTGGCATGCGCATGCTACCTTGTGAACAGGTTGCCTTCATTTGCGATAGGGGGGAAAACTCCTCTCGAGGTTTGGTCGGAAAAACAGCCGTTGGTTATGATTTGCTAAAGGTGTTTGGTTGTCCAGCCTATTATCATGTCAAAGAAGATAAGTTAGACCGAAGAGCAAAGAAAGGCTTGTTCGTCGGTTTCAAGAAGGGAATCAAAGGGTTCAAGATCTGGGATCCAATGAACAGGAAGTTTCTTTTCAGTAAGGATGTCACATTTGATGAGGCTTCTATGTTGAAGCCTAAGGTCTCTCAGCAGGTGGAGACTAGCAAGACCAAAGATGTATCACAGCAGGTGGAGAATGATGCTAATCCATTATCTCTAAAAAGTTCAGCATCGGTGAGGATCATACCTAAGGTGACACAGGGTAATGATCAAGCAGATGAGGAAGATGCTGATGATGAAGAGGGTCAAGAACAGGTCATGGGTAATGTTCCTGACTCTACTGCAGTTGGAAGACCAAGGAGAAACACACGGAAACTAGGTTGGCTTACTACAGATATGGTCGTGGCTTATGCACTTCCGGTCATTGAGGAGGCTATTCCGTCCACCTTCAGAGAAGCTGAAATCAGTTCAGAGTCATGGAAGAAGAGATGAAGTCTCTCTACAAATACGACACTTGGGAACTCACTAGGTTGCCTAAAGGGAAGAAGGCGATAGGCTGTAAGTGGGTGTATGCAAAAAGTAGGGATCTCTTAAAGAAGATATGATGCGATACAAGGCCAGATTGGTAGCAAAAGGCTATGCTCAAAGGGAAGGAATTGACTACAATGAGGTATTTTCTCCTGTTGTAAAGCATTCGTCAGTTTGCATCTTATTGGCTTTGGTGGCACAGTACGAGTTAGACCTTGATCAACTCGATGTAAAGACCGCCTATCTCCATGGCGATCTGGATGAAGAGATCTTCATGTTTTAGCCGTCAGGGTTCAAGACTGCAGAGAAAGAAGATATGGTGTGTAAGCTGAAGAAGTCGCTGTATGGACTAAAACAGTCTCCTAGATAGTGGTACAAGCGGTTCGACAGCTTCATCAGAGGAAAGAAGTACACACGTAGCCACTATAACCCATGTGTATTACAACAAGCTACCGACAGGGGAGTAATCTATTTACTACTGTATGTAGATGATATGCTTATTGCTTCAAAGTCTAGATCTGCAATTGATGCACTGAAGAGGGACTTATCTTCTGAGTTTGAGATGAAGGATCTTGGTGAAGCAAAGAAGGTGCTAGGCATGGAAATTACACGAGACCGAAGGGTTGGCAAGGTGAGCTTGACACAAAAGGGCTATTTGCAAAAGGTACTTCAGAGGTTCAACATCGACAAGGATGCGAAATTTGTAAGTACACCACTGGCTCCTCATTTCAAGTTATCTGCCACTATGTCTCCAAAGACTGTTGAAGAACGTGAGTACATGACTCACGTTCCATATGCTAGCGCAGTTGGTAGTCTTATGTATGCTATGGTGTGTACAAGACCAGATCTGTCACAAGCTGTCTCTATGGTCAGTAGGTATATGCATGATCTGGGACAGGGTCATTGGGAGGCAGTGAAGTGGATTCTGCGGTACATTAAAGGTACCATTGATGTTGGTCTAGTATTTGAGAAGGACTCCACAGGGAAGCAGGATTGTATCGGGTATGTTGATTCCGATTATATTGGTGACCTTGACAAGCACCGGTCTACAACGGGGTATATCTTTACATTATCTCAAGCACCAGTGAGTTGGCGCACTATTCTACAGTCTACTGTCGCATTGTCTACTACAGAGGCCGAGTATATGGCCATGACGAAGGCTATGAAGGAGGCAATTTGGCTTCAAGGCTTACTTGATGACTTGGGGTGGATCAGGATCTACTGAAGATCAACTATGACAGTATGAGTGCTATTTATTTAGCCAAGAACTAGGTATATCATGTACGGACGAAGCACATCGATGTCAGGTTCCATTTTGTTCGGGAGATTCTCGATGAGGGTGATATTGAGTTGCTGAAGATTCACACAACGGAGAATCCTGCCGACATACTTACCAAGGTGGTGTCAGGAGTCAAGTTTATACATTGTAAAACTTTTCTCCATGTCCTTCATGTAGCATGAGCTTGTTGAAGCTCCTTTGGATGAATTACGGATGGCTTGATCCCTTGGGCAGGGTACGTAGGCAGCCACACTCTTGCAGCCACTTTTGAGTCGACAGTTCGTATGTTTCAGTTCGGCTTAGATTTGAGAAATCTTCACCGAGGTGCAGAATTGTAGGAAGAGTCGAGGAAGTCGAGGAAGTCGACGATGACAAGGAGACAAGGATCCAAAGATTCAGCAACAGCAGCAGCAGGGAAGCAGCAGCAGCACGGTCGACCGGCCTGGTCGACCGTTGTGCACCAACGTGCACAGGACTGTAGCGGTCGACCGCCCGGTCGACCGCAGAAGGAGAGCGATCGACCGCCCGGTCGATAGACTGAAAGTGCCTAACTCTCGGTTAGGCACGGTCGACCGGTGCCTGGGTCGATCGGTCGACCGACAGACGGGTTCGAGCTGTTTCGGAAAATTTGCTGAACTGGAAATCAGCCCAAATTGAAAACTGATTCCTAGGGTTTCCTTGGGTATATGAGAGAGGCAGAGCTCTCTTCATAATGTAATGCTTGTAATACTTGTATTGATTCTCAAATCAATAGAAATCTCTCTTCCTTGCCCCGAGGACGTAGGCGAAATTGGCCGAACCTCGTTAAATTCGTTTGTTTGATTTTCTTCTCATTTTTAATTGTTCTTTGCTGTTGGTGATAATTCTTCTTGCATCTTGGCTCAAGGTTTCCTCTACGTGGTTGTTATTTCGGCTCACAACACTTATTGTATTTGTGATTATTCTATCGCATACACTGGTGTTTGCACAAGACCTCTGGCAGGTCGCTAACAAATTAGAGTTTTGATGTGTCATCTGATAAAGTTCTTATGGTTAGCGTATAAAATATCCTCACAAATGCAGTATTTCCTTGTGTAATTCTTTCAGGCTGTACCATTTTCTGGTTGTTATTGTTGTTGACCAATCTAAATCCAACCCCCAACTGCCTCGTTGACCACGTGCTTAAAAACAACAAGTGGGGGCAGTAGCGTCCTCTGTACCCGAATCTAGTTCTTTTGTCCTAAACTATATAAGAAACAAAAGAGAATCGAATCCTGCTAGAAATAGAAATAGATCTCTTCTCTTCTCCCTGCGGGAGTGGATATTTCCACCCCAAATCTAATTCTGGCACCCCAATGTTAAGGCACCCCAAAATGTGATAAAAGCACCCCCAAAAAAATCAAAAATACCCAAAAATATCCTCTTCTTCTCCTCCCCCCCCCCATACTGGCCTCCCCTCAGCCCCTGCTCCCTACCCCTGGCCGCCCCCCTCCGATCCCCCCCCCCCACTCTTACCCTCCTACCCAACCCCCAACCCCCCCCCCAATCTCCCCCCCCTTCCCCCATCTGTTCGGCCAGATCTGACCGAACAGATGGGGGAAGGGGAAGGAGATCGGGGGGGCTGGGTGGAGAAGGGAGAGGAGGAGGAGGGGAGCAGGGGGAGGGGGAGGGGAGGAGATCGAGAGGGGGAAGGAGGAGAGGCCGGGGAGGAGGAGGAGGAGAGGAGGGGAGAGTAGGGGGAGGCCAGGGTGGCCAGGGAGGAGGAGGAGAGGGAAAAAGGAGGAGAGAGAGAGAAGGAGGAGAAGAGCATTTTCATCATTTCAGTTGGGGGTAAAAGGGGAATTCAAAATGATGAGTTTAAGTGGGGTGCCGGAATCAATTTTTGATGGGGAAATAACCGCTCCCTCTACTTGCTCCTCTCCTTTCTATCAAGAAGAGATGATGATGATACATGGAGAGATGTACTTCTGGCACTTCTCGTTAGATCCCTTCGATC
This sequence comes from Agave tequilana, assembly GCA_038442645.1. Classification (NCBI taxonomy): domain Eukaryota; kingdom Viridiplantae; phylum Streptophyta; class Magnoliopsida; order Asparagales; family Asparagaceae; genus Agave; species Agave tequilana. Next base: position 84,257 of record JAVJIF010009048.1, on the reverse strand, counting down.
TCATCTCGGCCGCCCCTTCCCCTTGTCGCTCCTCTGTCCGAGGAGCCATCCATGTCCCCCCCCCCCCCCCAGTGCCTTCGCGAGGTACGAGAGACCGGATTGCCCGAGCTCTCGGATAAGCAATGAGACGAAGAACATTCATTGCAGAGTGATTGAGCTCCTGCGGAGGATCCCGAGAGCTCGATCGCAGACCAAGGCCGGCGGGGTTTCGGCACATGATGAGGGAGAGACAGAGAAGGGAGAGGTTGAGCCAGACCTACGCTGATTTGCTTTCCATGCTTCCCTACAACTCAAAGGTACTTGTTTGCCAGTAAAGAGTTTCTTGTTTCAGCTACACAAATCTGAATCCAAAGAAACTACAAATCACAATTTGTGAATTCAACATTTTGCAGCGTGAAAATGTTTTTACAGCCAACTGATTTTATTTTGTTTTCCATTTTCTGTTTTATCAATTTCTTTGTGATTTGCTCGGTAGCTCGATAAGAACTCGGTCGTGCAATCAGCAACAGCGTATGTCAGAGAGCTGGGGGAGGAGCTCAAGAAGAGAAGGGCGAGGAAGTCGAATTCGGAAGGGCCGGAGATGATGATTCGGGTGGTGAATCCTTCTTCTACAATTGATTCGATGATCGGCACTCTGCAGTGCTTGTAAGGCCATGGATGCCAGGGCCAGGGCCATCCAAACAGTATTTTCCAGGCATGAGCTAACTGCCATCATGAGCATTGAATCCCAGGTTAGTGAAGAAAGCCCAGTGTTCAAATCAATTTTCAAAGTAATTAATTAATCAATTAACAAATAAATTAATTTTCCATTTGTTTATGTTAGGTTGGGGCTTGTGAACTGGAAATAGCTCTCATGGAGTCTTGGAGATGATAAGAATCTCTGATTAAGTCCCTTATTTGTAGGAATTTAATTATTTGCAGACCTGTGAGATCAAATTGCAAAACTGGAAAAATATCTTCATTTGATAAAATATGCAATTATCTACACTTGATTTGACGTCAATCAAGATTAGATTACTAAGTAGTCATACAACACAATATATTTGACAATGTGTAGCATACAGTTTCAGGCATTCAGCAAAATCTGCAACCCAACACCATTCACATATCCAAGCTCATACTCGTGCTGCATGCTTGAGAACAATACACTTTAAAAGGAAATTTGCGCAGGCGCATGAATCAAAACTTGAAGAACACCCCATCATCTCGTACCCATTGATCTCGCATTTCTCTGTGCATTCTCTGGGGATCAGGAGTGGACCAGGAGGGTGCAACCTCAAGACCCTCTTTGATCACTACTCTCAAATAATTCAGTTCTTTGATATCACCCTCTGTTACCTTGCCTTTACCACCTACAACACCCCCCCCCCCCCCCCCCCCCCCACCCCCGGCCTCGACCTTCTTCGTCACTCTGGGGTTCTTCATCAGTTCTGACATTGTCCAAGTTATTGCAGGAGCTGAGGTTCAAATACCTGCAGCAAACACACCCAGGAAGGCAAAGGAATCATCAAAAACATGGAGTTAAAACTATTATCATCTTAAAGTTATTGTGACAGGTGTGCCTTGACTGATACAATTTTTTTGAGGTATAAATGCAGCCTCCTTTTTTTTCCTGCTTCTCTAAAGTTCTTCTTAAAATTTTCTGCATGGGACTTTGAACCAGGTTCACCCTTCATATCCCTCAAGTTTGAACTTCTTTGCATGATTATCAAGTTTAGAAGATAACATATAAACTCTAGACTATATTTGCTACATCCTTCTAAAAGAAAACCCAGTTAACTCAACACTCAAGTACTTTACACTTTAATAAGCACTTCCAGAAAGAAACATCAATAGTAGTCACTATGTTAGTTCAAGTTTACTAGTAATTAGATTAACTAGCATCTAGCCTGATAAGCCCCCACCAGACTAATAGTGAGGTTAACATATATAATTAAGCTACTTCTAATAACAATTTGAAGTCATCATAATTGTATCATATTGGCGTCCCAATAACTGCATAAAAACCATTAGTAGTGAGGTACGTAATATTGTTTTATACTTCATAATAGAGTACAGAGAAAGCTTATGATAGGTCTCTTGGGAGGTAATGTGATCTGTTTGAGAGAGAGAGAGAGAGAGAGAGAGAGAGAGATTTCTGTTGGAATTGAAGAATATAAAGGTGAATCTTCGAGTTGAATTATGGCAAGATCCGTTGATGGAATCAACCGGATGATGGTTGGAGTGTGTTCTCTAGGGGTGGCAGACGGGTTGCGACCCGCCAGACCCGACCCGACCCGACCCGAAGTTAGCGGGTCTGGGTTTGGGCTAATCGGGTTTGGGTCGTAATCGGGTCGACCCATCTGACCCGATTATTAAATGGGTCGGGTCGACCCGAACCCGCCAGACCCGCTTGACCCGCCAGACCCGATTATTCTCTCTCCTCCTCGGCCTCCTCCCCTTGATCTTCTCCTCTGCCGCCCCCGCCTCCTCCCCTTCACCTAAATCAAATTGTCAAAAAATATGCGTAAGACCAATTTTGAACCCGTAACCTCTAGTGTGTAGAGTATAGTGTGATGACTAACTATACCACCCAACAATTTGGTAATAAAGTGTAAAGAAATTGTATTTAAAATTTAATAATCGGGTCAAATGGGTCGGGTCAGGTCAACCCGATTAAGAATGGGTCGGGTCTGGGTCTGAATTTTTGACCCATATAATAATCGGGTCGGGTCGACCCGACCCGATTATTATATGGGTCGAGCAGTAATCGGGTCGGGTCGACCCGACCCGACCCAATTGCCACCCCTAGTGTTCTCCTTCCATTTGTGATGAAGGTGGTATATTCACATGTTCAATTCCGACTTCGAATGAATGAGATATTCAAGTCCAAAGATTGCCTAATTCAAAGCCAAAACGGGACTAAAGGTAGCTTAAAGCATTTAGTCCCACATTGGCCGTGAGATGGAAGTTTGTGGTGTATATATAGAGAAAATTGAGAACAAAGGGCGTGCCCTTTGGGTACTTGGAGTTTTCGCGCGCGAAAAGGAGGGAACTATGCACATATGTGCGCGCGCGCGCCGCCGCTGGCGGCGGCGGCCGGCCGGCCGGCGCCGGCGCCGGTGCCGGAGCCGGAGCCGGGCTCGGGCTCGGGTCCGGGTCCGGGTCCGGATCCGGGTCCGGGTGGGTCTGAGTCTGAGTGAGTGTTCCCTACCTGGCCTGGTCTTCCAAACCAGACCGGACCCGATCCACCAACAGGTTGAACCAGTTGGCAGACCAAAGGTTGCAGCCTGCCAAAGGTTGCGAACCAGTTGGCAGGCCAAAGGGTGCAGCCTTTGGTTGGGTTCAGACCTGAAGGCCCCTTTTGGAATGCTATATAAAGCATTCCAAGTTCTCATTTTAACATACACACCAAATCTGAGATTTCTCTCTCTCTCTAAAAGTTCTGACTTCGGTTCTGAACTGGGCTCCAGCGAAGTGGGAATCCACGACTTCCAGAGCGACTTCCAACGAAGTGGGAATCCGCAACTTCCAAGTGAAGTGGGAATCCAAAGCGACTTCCTAAAGGAGATTCTGTCAAAATTCTTCAACCTTCCTACGTCCTCAACAGTGGGTGTTCCTTCAAAAAGTAAGACAAATATTCATTTGAAATTTATCGTTATATCGCTGTTTTGCTAATCCTGTGTAGGTACTGGTTGACTACGGTTCGACCGTACGGTAATTTGGTAGTGCTATCCAAATACCGTGAAGAAGTGTTATATCTTGGGAGACCAGCGTCCATTATCCCGTTAGCACCGGTGCGGGGGACGTAATTGTCTTAAGGAGATTCGCTGTAAGCGTACCTCACTTCAAATACTGTATAAGTGGACTAAGTCCTTTATACAGGGGATATACTTTACAGTATATCGAGATTGACTTAGATTTAGTCTAAGTGTTACTGTATAAGTGGATTAAGTCCTTTATACAGGGGATATACTTTACAGTATATCGAGACTGACTTGGATTCAGTCTAATTGGTGCTTAAACCAAGGAAGGAAATTGAAAGGTGGTTCTTAAATTAAGGAACGTTCTATTGAACGGAAAACCTCCCACCTGATATTTGCCGACCTGGCCAATTAGATTGTTGATATCTCAGTGATCTTGATTAGTTGTCAGATTGATTCTTGTTAAGCAGGATACCCAACAATCTTAAGACAATTATTATTGAAGTTACTAACTTCAGTTCTGCTTGAACTTGCAGAAGATGTCTGATACAAATCAAGATAGCTCTAATAAGGCACCAAACATGCTACAAGCATTGATGCCTACTCCACTTCCTAACCCGAAGCCGGAGAAGCCAGGAAAATTTGATGGCACAGAATTCAAGAGGTGGCAACAGAAGATGCTCTTCTACTTGACCACTCTTCATCTGGCCAGATTCCTGGAAGAAGATCCACCAGAGCCTGCAACTGATGCATGGACTCAATGTGACTTCCTTTGCCAAAATTATGTTTTAAATGGACTGGATGACTCTCTTTACAATGTCTACAGTCCTATCACAACGGCAAAGAAGTTATGGATCAGTCTTGACAAGAAGTACAAGACTGAGGATGCTGGTACCAAGAAGTTCGTCGTTGGACGATTTCTGGAGTACAAAATGGTGGACAGCAAGACTGTAATCAGTCAGGTGCAAGAGTTCCAACTTAACTTGCACGAGATAGAAGCTGAAGGTATGATCCTACCTGAAACTTTTCAGGTTGCTACTATCGTGGAGAACTCCCACCTGCGTGGAGAGATTTCAAGAACTACCTTAAGCACAAGCGAAAGGAGTTAAAGTTGAAAGATCTCATTGTGAGGCTTCGTATTGAGGAAGACAACCGCAAGTCCGAGAAAAGGAGCAGTAAGAACTCCTACGAAGCAAAAGCAAATGTGATCGAAGACTCAAAGGGGAAAGCGTCTACTTCCAAAGGCTTAAAGCGGAAGAAGACTTCCCAGGGGTACAAAGGCAAGGTCCAAGAAGGCAAGAACATGCGCTTCAAGGGAACTTGCTACATCTGCAACAAAGAGGGGCATAAGGCGAATGAATGTCGCAGCCGTCTCAAACAAAACAAGAATCTTGTTGATTGTCTTTTTAAAGACAATGTTGCAGTGGTAGACAAAAAAGTCTGTGTATCTGTACCCGAAGCTTATAAATAAAGAAAATTCTTCTGTTTATTTGCTTGAGTCTCCTATTTTGTGGCATGCTAGATTAGGGCATGTAAATTACAAGTCTTTGAAAAACTTGTCTAATCTGGGATATATTCCTAAACTCAACTTGGAAGAAATTCGCAAGTGTGAGGTTTGTGTTGAGGCCAAGTTGGCTAAAAATTCATTTCACTCAATAGATCGAAATACAGAACCTTTAGGGTTAATTCATAGCGATCTATGTGACTTGAAGTTTATGCCAACTAGAGGCGGTAAAAAGTATTTCATTACTTTTATTGATGACTGTACAAGATACTGTTATGTGTATCTTTTGAACAGTAAGGATGAGGCAATAAATATGTTTACAACATATAAAGCCGAAGTTGAGAATCAACTCAACAAGAAAATCAAGATTCTAAAATCCGATAGAGGCGGAGAATATGAATCAAATGATTTTAGTGAGTTATGTGCTAGTTTTGGTATAATACATCAAACTACAGCACCATACACTCCTCAGCAGAATGGAATTGCTGAACGGAAGAACAGAACTTTGAAGGAGATGATTAACTCCATGCTCGTAAGTTCTGGAGCTCCGCAGAACTTGTGGGGGGAAGCTCTATTAACTGCAAATCATATTCTAAATAGAGTACCCCACAAGAAACTTGGTCTTATACCATTCGAGTTATGGCATGGAAGGACACCTTCCTACCATTACCTCAAAATGTGGGGGTGCCTTGCAAAGGTACTGGCACCATTACCCAAAAAGACTAAGTTGGGAGCAAAAACTATAGACTGCATATTCATAGGCTATGCCTTGAATAGTAGTGCCTATAGGTTTCTGGTTCATAAATCAGAAATACCAGATATTCATGTAAACATGATTATCGAATCTCGAGATGCTGTGTTCTTTGAAGACATCTTTCCGTACAAACGGGAAGCAGATAAGACTTCTGGGAAAAGAACACACGAGATGGCGTTCAGGGACGAAAGCCCCGAGGAACCGAATGTTAATGCGGAAATTGAACCAAGAAGAAGTCAGAGATCTAGAATCTCAAAATCTTTTGGTCCAGATTTCATAACATACGCTATTGAGAGCGAGCCTCAAACATTTAAAGAGGCTATGTCAAACCCAGAAGCACAAATGTGGAAAGAAGCTATAAATAGCGAAATAGAATCCATACTAAGTAATCATACTTGGGAATCGGTAAACTTGCCTCCTGGAAGTAAACCAATTGGGTGTAAGTGGATTTTCAAACGAAAATTAAAACCCGATGGATCTATCGATAAGTACAAGGCTAGATTAGTAGCCAAGGGTTATCGGCAAAAAGAAGGACTTGACTACTTCGATACATATTCACCAGTAACAAGAATAACGTCCATTCGGATGTTGATTGCGATTGCAGTATTGCACAACTTAGATATCCATCAAATGGATGTGAAGACTGCATTCTTAAATGGTGAATTAAATGAAGAAATTTATATGGAGCAACCAGAAGGATTTATAGTCAAGAACCAAGAACACAAGGTGTGCAAATTGGTAAAATCCTTATACGGTTTAAAGCAGGCTCCAAAACAATGGCATGAGAAATTTGATAGTGTCATGATCAAAGATGGATTCACTATCAATGAATGCGATAAGTGTATTTACACTAAAACAGTTGGAGATGCATGTATCATTGTTTGTCTTTATGTAGACGACATGTTGATACTTGGGACTAATATTGAGATTATTAAGTCCACTAAAAGAATGTTATCCAACTGTTTTGATATGAAGGATCTGGAGGTTGCTGATGTAATTTTAGGAATTAAAATTACTAGAACACCAGATGGAATCAGTCTATCTCAATCTCACTACGTGGATAAGATGATAGAAAGATTCAAGGATCATGGGATAAAAGAGAATACAAATCCTTTTCTCCCACACATCCACCTTCATAAGAATACAGGAACTGGAATACGCCAGTTGGAGTATTCTCAGATTATCGGAAGTCTAATGTATTTAATGAATTGCACTAGACCCGATATTGCTTACGCTGTAAGCAAGTTAAGTAGATATACTAGCAATCCTAGTGATCTACATTGGACCGCTCTACTACGAGTATTGGGTTACGTATCACATACCAAGGAATATGCCTTGAGATATGGAAAGTATCCTCCTGTACTGGAAGGATACAGTGATGCTAATTGAATTGCAGATTCTGAGGAATCAAAATCAACTAGCGGATACGTATTTACTCTAGCAGGAGCAGCGGTATCATGGAAATCTTCTAAGCAAACATGTATTGCCCGTTCCACTATGGAATCGGAATTCATAGCCTTAGATAAGGCTGGAGAAGAAGCTGAATGGCTTCGACAATTCTTAGAAGATATACCGTTATGGCAAAAGCCAGTGCCCGCTATATGTATACACTGCGATAATCAAGCAGCTATATCTAGAGCACAAAATGTTATATACAACGGTAAGTCTAGACATATTCGTCGTAGACATAATATCGTGAAGCAGTTGCTCTCAAATGGAATTATCTCTATTGACTTTGTATCGTCAAAGGATAATTTAGCGGATCCGCTTACTAAAGGTTTAAGTGGAGAGCGTATAAACTGCGCATCGAGGGGAATGGGTCTAAAAGCCTAACCTTACCGAGTCAGCTTAATGGAAACCTCACTTAGCGACTGGAGATCCCACGGACTAAGTTCAAGAGGAAAAACTAGTTATGATTGACTCAGCAAGTAAGCACTTGGGAGCTTGACTCCAATCCATTCCTAAGGTGCACATAAGTGCTTGTCTACAAGTGGGTTAAGGATAAGCTTAACGCTTTTAATGATGCCTATATCTTGTTACTATACAAGTGGAGTAGAGTAGACTACTCTTCATAGGTCCATCACCTATGTGAGTATAGAGTTGGGTCGGCTCTTTGGGAATCTCTATGGAGGCTGTTATTCCCTAAAGATACTCTCTGAAACCAAGAATGTCCAGGGCCAAAACGGACACAACAGAGAACCAAAGTTGATTTGGAAAGTCACTGTGTGAAGCTTGTTGACTTGGCTTACACTAACGGCTAACAGTTCAAGACCTAGTTCACTGATTAGCCAGTAAGTCCGATAAAGCTTTCGCTATGGAAGGTTCAAGACCTAGTTCACCTATCCTTATGCAGTTTCTTTTCTCAAGTACCTTTCACAATAGAGTCAGTCTCTTTGTGTGTCATTCCTTGAATCTCTCATTCATTGTGGGGGATTGTTGGAATTGAAGAATATAAAGGTGAATCTTCGAGTTGAATTATGGCAAGATCCGTTGATGGAATCAACCGGATGATGGTTGGAGTGTGTTCTCCTTCCATTTGTGATGAACGTGGTATATTCACATGTTCAATTCCGACTTCGAATGAATGAGATATTCAAGTCCAAAGATTGCCTAATTCAAAGCCAAAACGGGACTAAAGGTAGCTTAAAGCATTTAGTCCCACATTGGCCGTGGGATGGAAGTTTGTGGTGTATATATAGAGAAAATTGAGAACAAAGGGCGTGCCCTTTGGGTACTTGGAGTTTTCGCGCGCGAAAAGGAGGGAACTATGCACATATGTGCGCGCGCGCGCCGCCGCTGGCGGCGGCGGCGGCCGGCCGGCCGGCGCCGGTGCCGGGCTCGGGCTCGGGCTCGGGCTCGGGTCTGGGTCTGGGTCTGAGTGAGTGTTCCCTACCTGGCCTGGTTCTTTTTGAATTGGGTCTCAAGGTATGATCCGAACCAGATCCACTTCCAAACCAGACCGGACCCGATCCACCAACAGGTTGCGAACCTGTTGGACTGCCCGCTCCGCTGTCAGGATCTGAACCGATCCGCCAACGGTCGCGAACCAGTTGGACAGCCAACGGGTGCGAACCAGTTGGCAGACCAAAGGTTGCGAACCAGTTGGCAGACCAAAGGTTGCAGCCTGCCAAAGGTTGCGAACCAGTTGGCAGGCCAAAGGGTGCGAACCAGTTGGCAGGCCAAAGGGTGCAGCCTTTGGTTGGGTTCAGACCTGAAGGCCCCTTTTGGAATGCTATATAAAGCATTCCAAGTTCTCATTTTAACATACACACCAAATCTGAGATTTCTCTCTCTCTCTCTAAAAGTTCTGACTTCGGTTCTGAACTGGGCTCCAGCGAAGTGGGAATCCACGACTTCCAGAGCGACTTCCAACGAAGTGGGAATCCGCAACTTCCAAGTGAAGTGGGAATCCAAAGCGACTTCCTAAAGGAGATTCTGTCAAAATTCTTCAACCTTCCTACGTCCTCAACAGTGGGTGTTCCTCCAAAAAAGTAAGACAAATATTCATTTGAAATTTATCGTTATACCGCTGTTTTGCTAATCCTGTGTAGGTACTGGTTGACTACGGTTCGACCGTACGGTAATTTGGTAGTGCTATCCAAATACCGTGAAGAAGTGTTGTATCTTGGGAGACTAGCGTCCATTATCCCGTTAGCACCGGTGCGGGGGACGTAATTGTCTTAAGGAGATTCGCTGTAAGCGTACCTCACTTCAAATACTGTATAAGGGGACTAAGTCCTTTATACAGGGGATATACTTTACAGTATATCGAGATTGACTTAGATTTAGTCTAAGTGTTACTGTATAAGTGGATTAAGTCCTTTATACAGGGGATATACTTTACAGTATATCGAGACTGACTTGGATTCAGTCTAATTGGTGCTTAAACCAAGGAAGGAAATTGAAAGGTGGTTCTTAAATTAAGGAACGTTCTATTGAACGGAAAACCTCCCACCTGATATTTGCCGACCTGGCCAATTAGATTGTTGATATCTCAGTGATCTTGATTAGTTGTCAGATTGATTCTTGTTAAGCAGGATACCCAACAATTTCTAGTAGGCTTGTTGATATGATTAAAGATATGTGTGATAGAGCAAAACTAGGCTGAGAACAATTGAACAGAAGACACAGTGGTTCCCTATTACCACAAGCTTTCATGACGGATCATATGATGCGTTAAATCATTATCTTTTTGCATTAGTGATGGATGAACTTGCTAAGCATATTCATGATGAAATCCTATAATGCATGTTGTTTGCTTATGATATATGATGAGTTAATGAGACCAGGGAAGTAATAAGTTCTAATCTAGAAAATAGAAAGAAACTTCAGAATATACATGATTTAGAATTAGTAAGATGAAAGTGGAATATATGGAAAGTGAAAAGAATTAAAGAGATGAGCGTACGGTCAGGAAATATCTTCTTCCACATAGTGCTCATTTTTGTTATTTGAGATTAATCATTCATCAACATAATGGAATCGAGAAAGATGTAATTCATAAAATGAAACGTGGATGCTTAAAAATGAAGTGCTTCTAGAATTTTTTGTGATTAACAAACCCTGTGAATTGAAGGAAAGTTCTATAGAGAAGACTTGCTATCCTCTATGGCTCAAAATGTTGAATAGTTAAGAAACAGCATGTCCGTTAAATAAGTGATAAAGACATTGAAGATCCAAGAAGCTATTGGAAGACTTATTCGCGTAGGAGAAAGAAAATCTGAATTGTATTTGATTAGGAATAGAGTAGTGTTTTCTTTTATAGTTTTTCTTTCTATTATTTATTTCTATTATTTATTTTAGGAGTTCTTTTATGATTATGAGAATTCTTTTGGGAGTTCTTTTATGATTATAGATTTTTTATGAGTTCTTTTATGATTTAGAGGACATGTGTAGTTATTAAAATATTCTTGTATAATTTATTTTGAAATCAATTAATGAGTTATTAAAATTTGAAAGCCTAATTGATTTTTTTCTTTGAGCGTAAAGCATAAAATGGAGGAAGCAATTCTCTTAGGTGTGAAGCCTTAATTCGAAATCTTTGTGTGTGACACAACCGTCCTGCATGAATAAGTATACTTTTCTTAAAAAAAAAATTAAACAATTATAACAGAAATAAAAAAAAAATGAGATGGAAGAGTGATAATACATTGATTGATATATAGGATAAAAAACAAGTGCATTTGTTTAAAAAAAAAAAAATTAGAGGTCACTTCTATTGAGAATAAAATGAGGGAGAATCAATGGAGATGATTTAAACATATGCAGAGCAGAGTAATAAATGCATCAATTAGGAAAAATCGTTAAATCATAGTTAATAGCACAATGAAGACTAGAAGGCATAAACAAACTTTGATAGGGGCAATTTGAAAGGATATGTTAAACCTTCATGTATCTGAGATAACGTTTGAATGGAAAAGGAATCACGTCATCCGACAACCAAAAATTTGACATAATAGCTTTGTTGTTGTTGTTTATGTACTTCACAAGAAAGTGTTATTTTACTTTGAAAAATAAGTGCACTTTGGCATCCCCTTTAGGATTTGAACTATGGCTTTCTTAAGTATCTGATCTTCCGCTTATCACTATAGTAAGCTCCTCTTAAAAGGACAAGTATGTCAAAGATCATATTTGAAACGTAGGTACACATGAAAAAGGCCTTCAGTTAGTTTGCTTACAAAGATGATTGCCTTTATGTTGGTATCTGTAGTTGGTATCTGTAGGATGTACTCCTAACCCCCCACCCTGAGCTTGAATGTGTATGATGTACTCCTAATCCACCCTGAGCTTGAAGATTAAGGAGAGCATCCAGGAAATTCTCTTGCACACCTCACCATTCTCGTCCTTCATCTCCATTGCCCTCCTCCTCTTGCGCTCCAGTATGATAACTTCAAGAATCCTATCAACTTTATGGTGGCACCTGATGGGAACATGAAGATATATTTTTAGTAGTTTTTATTTTCTTGTATTTATTTTTTGTTTTCTTTTACTTTTCTTCTTTATGTGAGGCACGAGTAATACATGTAGCCTCTTTTCTACACATAACCTTGTAGTTATTTACTTAAAATCAATGAATTACTGAAGTTTTGGAAGATGGACACCCTAATTGGGTTCATCTGAAATCTTAATGTGAGATGTATGAAGTGGGGCAGAGATTCTCCTAGAAGTAAAGCCCGAATCTAAATTTCCAATGATGCATGGAGCGGGTGAGAGGCCCGAATCAATGTTTACACACACACACATACACACACACAATTTTCTAAATCCTAGGTTAGATTTATACTCAATTCCATCACAAACCCATGATTTACCATTTCCATCCTGCGTCAGCACCTCTCCAGTGTAGACTCGAATCCAGTGATCGTGTGAATCAATGCAGATGAAGGGAATAGATCATCCAAACAAAAACCACTCGATAACTTTAATCCTTCCTTCAAGGCATGGTCTTCTAACACTCGACTCCTCACAGGTTCTTCCCTTCATTTTAAAAACTGTATGACCATCACCCAAGTTTTGACCCAACCACGTGTTTCCTGCGACAATGCAATCTTGCATTCTCTAACATATGATGATTACTTGGTGAATCTGAGTTCATAAACACGGCGCAATAACACCAACAGTCAGTGCAATAACAAATATTTGTTATTTCCAGTTCTTCTGCAACCCAAACATCTATTACATATTACTAACCAAGAAGAAGAGAGAGAAACCACCCCTCTTGTATGTGCCATGTGGAGGTGTCCCTGAATTCAAGAAAGCAAAACCAAAATCTTTTTTTTTTTTTTTTTTTTTTTTTCCCCTCACTTTGACATGCATTGCAAACATAGGACATCCTTTTTCATGTATTTTTTTCATGTCAAATTGTAAAGGTTATGAAAATCATTAGAATAATAGTTTGTGTTAAACTATACAGTGAACTTAGGATGTGTTTCGACATTAAAGGATCAAACGTTTCTATTAGTCTTTCAGATGTAAGAAATGTTGATGTTTATCACATGTAAATATTTTTGTTTAACGCGTTCGTCTACAACCAATGTTTCTATTTAGGATGGAAAATAAACATCCTCATTTCTGTTGTCTTCTCATGTCATCTCTCTCCACAAGATAAAAGATCTCAAACAAAGGAGACATGACCAATAAGTTAACAGCAATTGTTGCGACTGTATAATTATCGTATCCAGCTAAAGATATGCCGTTCTCTAAAATTACTTTGATCATAGCATAATGTAACATCCAATCACCACAGGCATATTTCTGTATTGAGATGTTAACATATCTCAAAAATTGCATATGAGCATGGAACTGTAAACTTTCTCACTAGAAGATTTTTTGGCGCAATGCATGGTTTTATTCACATTTTTGTCTATCAAAGATACCAAATTACAGAATATCAACATGAACGGTGTATGAAAATTTTCCTAAGGATACGCTATTGTCATGCGTACCTCTGCTACTGCATACAATTTACACATACTGCCCCTAGAGAAAACTGGTAAACGAGTTCGATTTACTTCTTCGCCATCTTCGCCGCCGGTGCCTTCTTCGCCGGCGACTTCCCAACCTTCTTCACGCTCTTCACCTTCGGCTTCACCGGCGTCGCCGCCTTTTTCTTCGGCGCGGCCACTGCCTTTTGCTTCGCCGCCTTCTTCGCCGGCGAGGCCTTCGCGCTCGTCTTCGCCGCCTTCGCTGGCCGCGCCTTTGGCTTCGCCACCTTCGCCGGCGACTTTCCCTTGGTAGGTGCCGACTTTGCCTTTGGCTTCGCAGCTATCTTGGCCTTCGGCTTGGAAACAACAGCAGGCTTTGCCTTGGACCTAGCGGCGGCAGCAGCAGGTTTAGACTTGGCAGCGGGAGCAGAGGAAGCCTTCTTCACGGTGGAAGGGAGCTTGTAGGAGTTCTTGATCTTGGAAAGCTTACCGCCGGCGGTGAGCTTCTTCAACTGGACGAGCAGAAGCTTCTTGAAGTTAGGGGGGAGCTGGGCCTTGTGCTTGTCCTCGATGAACTTTGCAATCGCGTACTGGCTCGATCCAGTTCTCTCCTTCAACGAGCTGATTGCCTCTCCAACCATCTAAAAATTTCCAAAAAAAAAAAAAAGCACAAACACGATCAGATCTAAAGTGACAAAACAGTAAAGCTATTGACACGAGAACTGAAAATTTTTCAAGGATCGTGATTCAAACCTCGAGGTAAGTAGGATGAGAAGCAGGAGATCGGGCCTTCTTCGGTGCCGTGGGCCTCTTGGCCTTGGGCTCCTTCGTCTTCTTCGACTTAACGTCGGCGGGGGCGGTGTCAGCCGCCGGGGTAGCCTCAGCCGGGGCGGCGACGGGGGCGACAGGGTCCTCGGTGGCCATGGCAGGAAAAGCTTAGTCTCGGGTCAGGGATTCGAGGGTTTGGAAGAGAAATGGGAGAGATTCGCTTTGCCTCACGAAATGAATTAATCTCGACTTCAAACGGTGAAGAAGAGAGACGATGACAGGGGTATAAATACCGAGGGGACCGGGGCCTGTGGGGGCACGTGGCGAATGATGATTCGCAGCGGAGCTTTCACGCGGATAAGTACTCCTTTTGGCTTTAAATATGGGGCGTTGGATTAATTCGAAATGGACGGCTGGTAAGGATTGAGTGGAAGAGGTGAGGATTGAGGGTGCGGCGCGTGGGGGAATTGAGAGAAATGTGTGTTTTTGCGCTTGATTTTTTTCAGGATAAGTTGACCTGTAGGTGATGGATTTATATGGGGTTTTAAGTAATTAAGATCTGTAGAAATTAGCTTTCTGATGAATGTAAATTTGTTTAATTTAGACCAGTGATTAATGAGAACATTAGTGTTAGAGTTAAGGTGGTCATGTATGTTGTTTTGTGCGAGTTTCATGGAGTTTTGGACATCTCAGATGAAATTAGTGGGTACTGGCACCGGTTTTATGCTTGGAGATGATAATAAGGTTGTAGAGGAATTGATAGAACTTGAAATGACTAAGTTTTGGTGGAAAATGAAAGAGTAACGCTATCTTATGGTTGTAACGGTTCGCTTCCCGCGTGCGGTCATGAATTCGAGCCCTCGCGATGTGGACACACACACACACATATTCGATCACTATTGGGGTGGCTATCAGGGCGAGTGAACCCGATTTGACCCTTCCTGATTCGCCCTGTGCAACGCACGGGATAAATACGGGTGCACCTCGTATTCGCCCCGTTCAGGGGTGGGTCCAGATAATTGACTCATCCCGTGTAAACGGAACGAGTTGGATTCGTCCCGTGACGAATTATGCAACGGGTCAGATTTGTGCCGAAACGAATCGGGTCGGAAAAAATATCCTTGACCCCACTATAGTTGTGAAGGGGAAAATTAGATAGGGAACCCTATCTTGTTTTTGTTTTTTTTTTTAAATCACCAACGGCTCAAAAAAATAATTAAAAAAGTAGAGACGGGTCCAACTCGTTCTCGACGAATCCAAGTAACGAATCGAATAAAGACACCTGATTCGTTTCCCGCTGCTTTTAACCCGTCTCGTAACGAATTCATTGGTCTAACATCTTTTGGTCACCGTGATCACTGGTCAGGTCCTGAGCTTGCTTCTTAATTAATAGTCACTAGTTCGAATCTCGATTTGTGGTGGTTTCCTAGGGGGGATATTTAGCACTTCATATTTAATTTGATTTGTTTGGAATGCATGAGAAGAAATGATTTTAGTCTTCTCTGACGGCGAGTTTGGGCGAAAGTAAGAAAATAGGAAGGTTAATTGGTCACTTCTCTATTCATCTAAACACTAAAAAAGAAAAATGAGAAAACTAACAGTCGGGTGCTAATCAGATTTCTGGCTTGCAGAATATGCTTTTTTCCCAAATCCATATCAGAGCAAAGAAATATTTAAGAATATGAAAAAAAATGATAATCAAGAGAATGAATTATAAACTCAAATTTACCAATTTGAATTCTAGAACAACTAACAGAGATTGTCAATAGGACTGTCCTTCAACGAAGAGAGAGAAGAAAACTTGTAAGATAAAAATAAGTCTTTTAAACGTGAAATTTTTGTCCTCCTCTAAACTAAAAAAAAATTAAATTTAGAATTAAATTAGAGAATAATTCAATAAACCCATCTTCTATCTTTGCCCGGAAGATTCACGCTCTTGCATCTCCAATTTGACAAGGTACCCATTTCCAACTCTACAAAATCCTACAGAATTCTTGTTGATTAGTTTGTCAATGGAGCACAAGTTCAAAACTTCGAAGATGGGTACTTAACTCTCTCCATCCTCCTTGGGCTGATACCTCGGGTACTTCTCCAACATCTTCTTAAGCACTCTCATGATGGTGGGATATGCTCGTTTGGCTGGGAAAACAAAGTGAGAAAACTGATCATGAGGCTCACTCGGTCGGTTTTTCTTGAAAAAATTAGTTGGTAAGCCTCACGTTGTAAGTTTTCTACCCATTTTTCAGTACTTTTGCAGAGAAAGAGAAACAGGGATTTTGGTGATGTTTTACCGACGTCAGCGCCACTTTTCTGGTTTTCTGAAATTTTGCAAATAAACATGATTTTAAATCCTGAAAAACTGAGCGTGTGACCCACTATATCCATTTTTTTAGCCTATTTTTGAGTTCCAAACAGACCCTTAACCTAGTGGTTTAAATTTCCCGACAAACGAAATTCTCTAAAGGCGTGTTTGGATTCAGGAAAGTGGGAGGAATATGAGAAGTGAGAAAACTCATTTTCATGCTTCTTGTTTGTTTTGAACTGAAAATAAAAAATGAGAATACTCTTTTTTTCTTTTTTGTTTTTCACACCTCTCTTTTACACTACTATTTTCTCACTTTCAGAGTGTTACGGTTAACTTTGGGGTGATATAAATCTCACTTGTAATAAGCTGTATCTTAATGCGTTAAATTTTGATGTCACGTGAATCTCACTTGCAGTCCAATTATAGATCAAAAATATCATTTCAGAAATAATATTTAACTTAATATTATTTTGTACTCAATTTTTTCACTTTCACTTTACCAACCAAACACCAAAAAACATAATATATTTTTTCACTTACACTTTTACATTATAACCAAACACCAGAAAATTTATTTTCACAAATTTTAATTTCTAACTACGCTTTCACATTTTCACTAACACTTCTCGCTTCCTATTTTCTTCCCACTTCCATTAATCCAAACATGCCCTAAATCCACTCATAATTGCTTTGAAGTCTCTACCTTCCTCTACTCCCTTGCAGCTGGGCACTGAAACAAAATTATGATCTATAAATGGGATGTTTTTATCACTTCCATTAATCCAAACATGCCCTAAATCCACTCATAATTGCTTTGAAGTCTCTACCTTCCTCTACTCCCTTGCAGCTGGGCACTGAAACAAAATTATGATCTATAAATGGGATGTTTTTATTTATGTACAGCATTTATTGGGGTGGCATGATCCAAATAAATGTTCAAGGTGCAATGAACTAGGCTATAGATCATTCATGCCCCATGTAACTGTTAGAATTGAAGAATATAAAAGTGAATCTTCGAGATGAATTATGGCAAGATCCGTTGATCGAATCAACCGGATGATGGTTGGAGTGTGTTCTCCTTCCATTTGTGATGAACGTGGTATATTCACATGTTCAATTCCGACTTCGAATGAATGAGATATTCAAGTCCAAAGATTGCCTAATTCAAAGCCAAAAGGGACTAAAATTAGCTACATGCATTTAGTCCCACATTGGCCATGTGATGGAAGCTCATGGGGTATAAATAGAGAAAAATGAGAATAAAGGGCGTGCCCTTTGGGTACTTGGAGTTTTCGCGCGCGAAAAGGAGAGAACTATGCACGTATGTGCGCGCGCGCCGCCGCCGCTGGCGGCGGCGGCGGCCGGCCGGCCGGTGCCGATGCCGGGCTCGGGCTCGGGTTCGGGTTCGGGTCTGAGTGAGTTCGGGTTCCCTACCTGGCCTGATTCTTTTTGAATTGGGTCTCAAGGTATGATCCGAACCAGATCCACTTCCAAACCAGACCGGACCCGATCCACCAACAGGTTGCGAACCTGTTGGACTGCCCGCTCCGCTGTCAGGATCTGAACCGATCCGCCAACGGTCGCGAACCAGTTGGCAGACCAAAGGTTGCGAACCAGTTGGCAGACCAAAGGTTGCAGCCTGCCAAAGGTTGCGAACCAGTTGGCAGACCAAAGGTTGCAGCCTGCCAAAGGTTGCGAACCAGTTGGCAGACCAAAGGTTGCAGCCTTTGGTTGGGTTCAGACCTGAAGGCCCCTTTTGGAATGCTATATAAAGCATTCCAAGTTCTCATTTTAAGAAACACCAAAAAAAATCCGAGATCTCTCTCTCTCTATATATAGTTCTGACTTCAGTTCTGAACTAGGCTCCAGCAAAGTGGGAATTCACGACTTCCAGAGCGACTTCCAACGAAGTGGGAATCCGCGACTTCCAAGTGAAGTGGGAATCCGAAGCAACTTCCTAAAGGAGATTCTGCCAAAATTCTTCAACCTTCCTACGTCCTCAACAGTGGGTGTTCCTCCAAAAGAGTAAGACAAATATTCATTTGAAATTTGTCGTTATACCGCTGTTTTGCTAATCATGTGTAGGTACTGGTTGACTACGGTTCGACCGTACGGTAATTTGATAGTGCTATTCAAATACCGTGAAGAAGTGTTGTATCTTGGGAGACCAGCGTCCATTATCCCGTTAGCACCGGTGCGGGGGACGTAATTGTCTTAAGGAGATTCGCTGTAAGCGTACCTCACTTCAAATACTGTATAAGTGGACTAAGTCCTTTATACAGGGGATATACTTTACAGTATATCGAGATTGACTTAGATTTAATCTAAGTGTTACTGTATAAGTGGATTAAGTCCTTTATACAGGGGATATACTTTACAATATATCGAGACTGACTTGGATTCAGTCTAATTGGTGCTTAAACCAAGGAAGGAAATTGAAAGGTGGTTCTTGAATTAAGGAACGTTCTATTGAACGGAAAACCTCCCACCTGATATTTGCCGACCTGGCCAATTAGATTGTTGATATCTCAGTGATCTTGATAAGTTGTCAGATTGATTCTTGTTAAGCAGAATATCCAACAATCTAATCTTAAGACAATTATTATTGAAGTTACTAACTTCAGTTCTGCTTGAACTTGCAGAAGATGTCTGATACAAATCAAGATACCTCCAGCAAGGCAACAAACATACCGCTCCAAGGTTTGATGCCTACTCCACTTCCTAACCCGAAGCCGGAGAAGCCAGGAAAGTTTGATGGCACAGAGTTCAAGAGGTGGCAACAGAAGATGCTCTTCTACTTGACCACTCTACATCTGGCCAAATTCCTGCAGGAGGATCCACCAGAACCCGGAACTGATCGGGACTCAGTCCTTGCAGTCGATGCTTGGACACAAGGTGATTTCCTTTGCCGAAATTATGTTCTTAATGGACTGGATGACTCTCTTTACAATGTCTACAGTCCGATCACTACGGCAAAGAAATTATGGGCCAGTCTTGACAAGAAATACAAGACTGAAGATGCTGGTACCAAGAAGTTCGTCGTTGGACGATTTCTGGAGTACAAAATGGTGGATAGCAAGACTGTCATCAGTCAGGTGCAAGAGTTCCAACTTATCTTGCACGAGATAGAGGCCGAAGGTATGATTCTTCCTGAAACTTTTCAGGTTGCAACCATCGTGGAGAAGCTCCCCCCTGCGTGGAGAGACTTCAAGAACTACCTGAAGCACAAGCGAAAGGAGCTAAAGTTGGAGGATCTCATTGTGAGGCTTCGTATAGAGGAGGACAACCGCAAGTCCGAGAAAAGGACCAGCAAGAACTCCTACGAAGCAAAAGCAAATGTGATCGAGGACTCAAAGGGGAAAGCGTCTACTTCCAAAAGCTTGAAGAGGAAGAAGCCTTCCCAGGGGTACAAAGGCAAGGCTCAAGACGGCAGAACCATGCGCTTCAAAGGGACCTGTTACATCTGCAACAAAGAAGGTCACAAAGCAAATGAATGTCGCAGCCGTCTAAAGAAGAACAAGAAAAGCCACCCACAGGCCAACATGACCAACCATGAATCACCAAGTCTTTCAGCTGTGGTGTCAGAAGTAAATCTGACAACCAATAACAAAGATTGGTGGGTAGACACGGGAGCTACTAGGCACATCTGCTCGGAGAAATTGTTATTCTCAGAATATCAAAGGCTAGAGCAAGATGAGCAATTATTCATGGGTAATTCAGCTTCCTCAAAGGTTGAAGGAAAGGGCAAGGTCATCCTGAAGTGGACATCGGGCAAAGAGCTTACTCTTAACGATGTCCTTCATGTTCCAGACATCCGCAAGAATCTGATCTCCGGATCAATACTTAGTAAGAAAGGATTTAGAATTGTATTTGAATCCGACAAATTTGTACTTACTAAGGAAGGGATGTATGTGGGAAAGGGCTATCTTGTTGATGGACTTTTTAAAGCCAATGTTGCAGTGGTTGATAAAAAGTCCGTGTATTTGTACCCAAAGCTAATCAATAAAAGAAATTCTTCTGATTATTTGCTTGAGTCTCCTAATTTGTGGGATGCTAGATTAGGGCATGTAAATTACAAGTCTTTAAAGAACTTGTCTAATCTGGGATATATTCCTAAACTCAACTTGGAAGAAATTCGCAAGTGTGAGGTTTGTGTTGAGGCCAAGTTGGCTAAAAATTCATTTCACTCAATAGATCGAAATACAGAACCTTTAGGGTTAATCCATAGCGATCTATGTGACTTGAAGTTTATGCCAACTAGAGACGGTAAAAAGTATTTCATTACTTTTATCGATGACTCTACAAGATACTGTTATGTGTATCTTTTGAACAGTAAGGATGAGGCAATAAATATGTTTACAACATATAAAGCCGAAGTTGAGAATCAACTCAACAAGAAAATCAAGATTCTAAAATCCGATAGAGGCGGAGAATATGAATCAAATGATTTTAGTGAGTTATGTGCTAGTTTTGGTATAATACATCAAACTACAGCACCATACACTCCTCAGCAGAATGGAATTGCTGAACGGAAGAACAGAACTTTGAAGGAGATGGTTAATTCCATGCTCGTAAGTTCTGGAGCTCCGCAGAACTTGTGGGGGGAAGCTCTATTAACTGCAAATCATATTCTAAATAGAGTACCCCACAAGAAACTTGGTCTTATACCATTCGAGTTATGGCATGGAAGGACACCTTCCTACCATTACCTCAAAATGTGGGGGTGCCTTGCAAAGGTGCTAGCACCATTACCTAAAAAGACTAAGTTGGGAGCAAAAACTATACACTGCGTATTCATAGGCTATGCCTTGAATAGTAGTGCCTATAGGTTTCTGGTTCATAAATCAGAAATACCTGATATTCATGTAAACATGATTATCGAATCTCGAGATGCTGTGTTTTTTGAAGATATCTTTCCGTACAAACGGGAAGCAGATAAGACTTCTGGGAAAAGAACACACGAGATGGCGTTCAGGGACGAAAGCCCCGAGGAACCAATTGTAAATGCGGAAATTGAACCAAGAAGAAGTCAGAGATCTAGAATCTCAAAATCTTTTGGTCCAGATTTCATAGCATACGCTATTGAGAGCGAGCCTCAAACATTTAAAGAGGTTATGTCAAACCCAGAAGCACAAATGTGGAAAGAAGCTATAAATAGCGAAATAGAATCCATACTAAGTAATCATACTTGGGAATTGGTAAACTTGCCTCCTGGAAGTAAACCAATTGGGTGTAAGTGGATTTTCAAACGAAAATTAAAACCCGATGGATCTATCGATAAGTACAAGGCTAGATTAGTAGCCAAGGGTTATCGACAAATAGAAGGACTTGACTACTTCGATACTTATTCACCAGTAACAAGAATAACGTCCATTTGGATGTTAATTGCAATTGCAGTATTGCACAACTTAGATATCCATCAAATGGATGTCAAGACTGCATTCTTAAATGGTGAATTAAGTGAAGAGATATATATGGAGCAACCTGAAGGATTTAAAGTCAAGGGCCAAGAACACAAGGTGTGTAAATTGGTAAAATCCTTATACGGTTTAAAACAGGCTCCAAAACAATGGCATGAGAAATTTGATAGTGTCATGATCAAAGATGGATTCACTATCAATGAATGCGATAAGTGTGTTTACACGAAAACAGTTGGAGATGCATGTATCATTGTCTGTCTTTATGTAGACGACATGTTGATACTTGGGACTAATATTGAGATTATTAAGTCTACTAAAAGAATGTTATCCAACAGTTTTGATATGAAGGATCTGGGGGTTGCTGATGTAATTTTAGGCATTAAAATTACTAGAACACCAGATGGAATCAGTCTATCTCAATCTCACTACGTGGATAAGATGATAGAAAGATTCAAGGATCATGGGATAAAAGAGAATACAAATCCTTTTCTCCCACACGTCCACCTTCATAAGAATACAGGAACTGGAATACGCCAGTTGGAGTATTCTCAGATTATCGGAAGTCTAATGTATTTAATGAATTGCACTAGACCCGATATTGCTTACGCTGTAAGCAAGTTAAGTAGATATACTAGCAATCCTAGTGATCTACATTGGACCGCTCTACTACGAGTATTGGGTTACGTATCACATACCAAGGAATATGCCTTGAGATATGGAAAGTATCCTCATGTACTGGAAGGATACAGTGATGCTAATTGGATTGCAGATTCTGAGGAATCAAAATCAACTAGCGGATACGTATTTACTCTAGCAGGAGTAGCGGTATCTTGGAAATCTTCTAAGCAAACATGTATTGCCCGTTCCACTATGGAATCGGAATTCATAGCCTTAGATAAGGCTGGAGAAGAAGCAGAATGGCTTCGACAATTCTTAGAAGATATACCGTTATGGCAAAAGCCAGTGCCCGCTATATGTATACACTGCGACAATCAAGCAGCTATATCTAGGGCACAAAATGTGATATACAACGGTAAGTCTAGACATATTCGTCGTAGACATAATACCGTGAAGCAGTTGCTCTCAAATGGAATTATCTCTATTGACTTTGTATCGTCAAAGGATAATTTAGCGGATCCGCTTACTAAAGGTTTAAGTGGAGAGCGTATAAACTGCGCATCGAGGGGAATGGGTCTAAAAGCCTAACCTTACCGAGTCAGCTTAATGGAAACCTCACTTAGCGACTGGAGATCCCACGGACTAAGTTCAAGAGGAAAAACTAGTTATGATTGACTCAGCAAGTAAGCACTTGGGAGCTTGACTCCAATCCATTCCTAAGGTGCACATAAGTGCTTGTCTACAAGTGGGTTAAGGATAAGCTTAACGCTTTTAATGATGCCTATATCTTGTTTCTAAACAAGTGGAGTAGAGTAGACTACTCTTAATAGGTCCATCACCTATGTGAGTATAGAGTTGGGTCGGCTCTTTGGGAATCTCTATGGAGGCTGTTATTCCCTAAAGATACTCTCTGAAACCAAGAATGTCCAGGGCCAAAACGGACACAACAGAGAACCAAAGTTGATTTGGAAAGTCACTGTGTGAAGCTTGTTGACTTGGCTTACACTAACGGCTAACAGTTCAAGACCTAGTTCACTGATTAGCCAGTAAGTCCGATAAAGCTTTCGCTATGGAAGGTTCAAGACCTAGTTCACCTATCCTTATGCAGTTTCTTTTCTAAAGTACCTTACACAATAGAGTCAGTCTCTTTGTGTGTCATTTCCTTGAATCTCCATTCATTGTGGGGGATTGTTGGAATTGAAGAATATAAAAGTGAATCTTCGAGATGAATTATGGCAAGATCCGTTGATCGAATCAACCGGATGATGGTTGGAGTGTGTTCTCCTTCCATTTGTGATGAACGTGGTATATTCACATGTTCAATTCCGACTTCGAATGAATGAGATATTCAAGTCCAAAGATTGCCTAATTCAAAGCCAAAAGGGACTAAAGTTAGCTACATGCATTTAGTCCCACATTGGCCATGTGATGGAAGCTCATGGGGTATAAATAGAGAAAAATGAGAACAAAGGGCGTGCCCTTTGGGTACTTGGAGTTTTCGCGCGCGAAAAGGAGAGAACTATGCACGTATGTGCGCGCGCGCGCGCGCCGCGCGCCGCTGGCGGCGGCGGCGGCGGCGGCCGGCCGGAGCCGGTGCCGGTGCCGGTGCCGGGCTCGGGCTCGGGTTTGGGTTTGGGTTTGGGTTTGGGTCTGAGTGAGTTCGGGTTCCCTACCTGGCCTGGTTCTTTTTGAATTGGGTCTCAAGGTATGATCCGAACCAGATCCACTTCCAAACCAGACCGGACCCGATCCACCAACAGGTTGCGAACCTGTTGGACTGCCTGCTCCGCTGTCAGGATCTGAACCGATTCGCCAACGGTCGCGAACCAGTTGGACAGCCAACGGGTGCGAACCAGTTGGCAGACCAATGGTTGCGAACCAGTTGGCAGACCAAAGGTTGCAGCCTGCCAAAGGTTGCGAACCAGTTGGCAGACCAAAGGTTGCAGCCTTTGGTTGGGTTCAGACCTGAAGGCCCCTTTTGTAATGCTATATAAAGCATTCCAAGTTCTCATTTTAAGAAACACCAAAAAAAATCCGAGATCTCTCTCTCTCTCTCTATAGTTCTGACTTCAGTTCTGAACTAGGCTCCAGCAAAGTGGGAATCCACGACTTCCAAAGCGACTTCCAACGAAGTGGGAATCCGCGACTTCCAAGTGAAGTGGGAATCCGAAGCAACTTCCTAAAGGAGATTCTGCCAAAATTCTTCAACCTTCCTACGTCCTCAACAGTGGGTGTTCCTCCAAAAGAGTAAGACAAATATTCATTTGAAATTTGTCGTTATACCGCTGTTTTGCTAATCCTGTGTAGGTACTGGTTGACTACGGTTCGACCGTACGGTAATTTGATAGTGCTATTCAAATACCGTGAAGAAGTGTTGTATCTTGGGAGACCAGCGTCCATTATCCCGTTAGCACCGGTGCGGGGGACGTAATTGTCTTAAGGAGATTCGCTGTAAGCGTACCTCACTTCAAATACTGTATAAGTGGACTAAGTCCTTTATACAGGGGATATACTTTACAGTATATCGAGATTGACTTAGATTTAATCTAAGTGTTACTGTATAAGTGGATTAAGTCCTTTATACAGGGGATATACTTTACAGTATATCGAGACTGACTTGGATTCAGTCTAATTGGTGCTTAAACCAAGGAAGGAAATTGAAAGGTGGTTCTTGAATTAAGGAACGTTCTATTGAACGGAAAACCTCCCACCTGATATTTGCCGACCTGGCCAATTAGATTGTTGATATCTCAGTGATCTTGATAAGTTGTCAGATTGATTCTTGTTAAGCAGAATACCCAACAGTAACACCCCTGAATTTTTAAAATCTTGATTTCATATGCTGATTCGTGGTTAATGAAATTATACAAAATTATCTGAGATAATGATTGAATTAATATTGTGTAAAATAGATTTTTAAAAATTCTATAGGAAATATTTGAAGTAAGATAAGTCGGACATTTGAATGTGTATGTGAAAATCTTACAAATATATTATCCTTGTGTGAGTACACGCACATGTATAAGTTTACGCTAAACTGTATGATATGTAAATACATGTATTAATTGGTGTATGAGTACAAGTGTAAATACAAAAACATACAATCAAATATAATTGAAATACCATCATATTATATTTGTAACGCTTAGATCCTGAGGGTACGGAGACATTACTGCGATGTATATACGTATGTCGAAAACACCCTCATATATATACGCTAAGTATCAGTATAGGTAAAAATCAGAGTTCGAAAATACACTGTGCATTATACATTACAACATATAAGCACAATTGCAATCATAGGATGTGACACAATGTTACAAGAATATTACATCGCCGATAGGCGCAATTACGAGAATACAAAGAGATATACAGATATGTACAGTACAGAGACACTCACAAATCAAAAAAAAAAAAAAAACTCGAGAGCCGAGCAGGAGACCTAGAAGAATAGGGCCTCAGACGGTATGCCAATGACTCGTGCTACAACTGCGCATCTCTGATCAGCAACCGGGAGAATCCACAAGCTCTAAGCTCTAGGATTTGGACATGAGGATTCAGGGGAGTCAGAACTCCCTAACGAGTGGTGTGACGAATGCGAAGTGACGTGCAGAGATAATCACATGTGTATTGATAAATCAAAGTCATAAGCATGTATTGAAAGATGCATCGTGAGCACATGCATAAGTAACAGGTAAAGAGACAGGTAAAGCAGATAAGGCAACACCAATTAGCTCCTAAACTAACATAAAATCGATATAAATTGATAAAACTGAATAAGATCAAATACGAGCAAAACCAATCATATAAGCTTAGGTCCTGACTCCACGAGACTCGTACGTCGAAGGAATAATCCAATAAGGAACCCATCATCTGTATACTTTTATCCCATGTCATCGTAATCCGAGCGTATACAACCCGAGTTCAAAATAATACAATGAATTGAATATCAGTGTCTTATTATAATCAGGGACGTCTAAGTTGTAGGTTTCAGTTTATGTCCCATTCTACATACCCCTATTTACAACTTATAGAGCCAGTTATTTGGAAACTGATGGAGTTTGATGAATCATGTTTAGAATGGGTCTCGCACGTGCCCGGGACAACAGTTTAGGAGTATACGGCGCTGAATCGAAATGTACTGCTCGGTACCGGGACTTATTGTACGCCCGAAGAGGAATAGCGTATCGCAGATCCCATAGAAATAAGACTTGGGCTTGTGCATACCCGACAGGATTAAAAAGGAGGAGTAGGGATGCCAGTACACCCATGAAATCCCTGGTGGCCGGCAGGTGATCCCTCAAGAACGTGGCCACGCATGACACGATATGACCACCATAAACATGAAACTATTCGGGACAATCAATTTTCCCCAAACCCGGTGCAACTTGTCTTATTATAATTTATTATGTAATTATCAATTTACGGGAATAGCAGGAGTAGGACATGATCAGAAATTCAGGAGTACATGAGTACATGTATAGCAGGAACACAAGTCACTGTATAGAATACATGATAACAAGTACATGATTTCATAAATGTGATAATCACAGATCAAGTGCTAACATGATAGATGAAGTGATAAGTCATGTCAAGTGATACAGGCAAGTGTCAGGTAACATCATATAGATGTCAAGTAATAATACGGTAAGGGTCAGCACATCAAGAGAAAACATATCAAGTGACAACGTAACCTAAGCACAATCAAGCGGAAGGTCGCCGACGAAGGAGGAGAGGGGAGATCAGAGGAAAAAGGAGGGGGAGCGCCAGGGAAGGGGTCGCCGGAGAAGAAGGAGGAGGGAGATCGGAGGAAGGAGGAGGGCATTTTAGATATTTCACCAAGGGTAAAATTGTAAAAAAATATTGTAACCCCCTGATCTCGGGTGTACATATCACAGTATCAGTACGCGATATGACGTATACTATTGATTTGACCTCCTTGGTAGTCCGATTGGGCTGATTTCAGTTTCAAAAATCATTTGCTAATATTTTAGATTTTTCATAATTTTCTAGAATTTTCTAGATTATTTTGGAAAATCTCCGTAGTCGGTGTCGACCGATACCGATAATCAGCTCTACGATTTTTATTTCACAAATGGAGTTATATTTTGAGAATCCGCTTTCACCATGTATTTTAGAATCGTATTATCTACGTTAGGGTATTTTTGAGGATTTTTCTGAATTTATCGAAAATCCGGCCAAACCGGCGTCGCCCGATATCGGCGAGACACTCCGTGATTTTTAATTTGCAAACCGGATTGAATTTCTACAAATCGTTTTCATATTACGTCTCAAGATAATATTTCCTATTTTCTGTAATTTTTGGGCAACGTTCGGAACTGGTTGAATATTGGGCCAATATTATAATACTAAAATATTATTTGTTTTAACCTTTTTCTTTTCCTTTCTTTTTCCCCTCTTCTTCTCCCTTTCTCTGGAATCATCCCCCACCGCCATTGAACCCACCGC
Organism: Agave tequilana; assembly: GCA_038442645.1. Taxonomy (NCBI): domain Eukaryota; kingdom Viridiplantae; phylum Streptophyta; class Magnoliopsida; order Asparagales; family Asparagaceae; genus Agave; species Agave tequilana. Next base: position 56,312 of record JAVJIF010009048.1, on the reverse strand, counting down.
CTTTCCCCTCTTTAAAAACCCATCTCCCACTCTCTCTCTCTCCCGTTCCCTGAGCGTCGCCGGCCTAGGCGGGCAGAGCCGCAGCCGGCAAGGCCGGGCTGGCCGCAGCCGGCAAGGCCGGGCTGGCCGCCGCCGGCCCTTGGGCCCCTCCTCTTTTACTCTCTCTCTACTCCGTCTCACCCTCTTTCTCAGGCGCCCTCCCGGCCTGAACCGCCGCCGGCCGCGGTTGGTGGCCACCATGGTCGCGCGGCTGCGCGGCCATGCCCAGGGCAGCCCTCTGCTGCCCTGCCCCCTTCTCTCCCTCTCCTCTTCTATCCCTCTCTCTCTCTATCTCTATCTCTCTCTCTCCCCCCCGGCCTGACGGCTGCGTCGCCGGCGGCCGGGATCGCCGCCGGCCCGCGCAGCAGCGGCAAGAGTTGCTGCTGCTGCTCTGTTATTGGGTTCGGGTGGAACCCAAACCCAAAAACCCTATTGGGTTACCAATGTTGGTTTGAAACCCTTTAACCCATTACCCATTAACTTAAGTTAATTGGGTATGGGTTGTGGATCTGGACCCGACCCGCGAGCTACCCAAACCCGCATTCGAAACCCAATAAAGGTAAAATTGTAGAAAACCCCCCGTTACATTTCAGTATTTGCATTTGCAATATTTTTATTTACATATTTAACCCATTTTGATGATTTTAGCGTTCGGGCGATATTTGGAGCATCCGGACTCCGATTCGGACGATTCTGGATCCGTTGCGATCGTGGGAAAGAGAGCTACCTTCCCATGGCTAGTTAGTGAGTGTTTTCTTTTTCTAAATTATATTTATTTATTTATTCATGTTTAGCTTTCGTTATTAAAACGTAATTATGGGTTAAGCACTAGCACTGTTAAATTAATAACTTAACTCGAGAAACGTCATGTCTTGTAATAAGAATCTGTATACAATGTGAGTAAACATAGACACTAAGTTAGATGATCAATTAAAGAATCACTAGACATTGTCACTGCATGGATAACTATTATAGTTACACACTACTGCTACGTGGACACCAAGACACGCGTACTTCATTATACGGGATCGTGTCACTATTCCACTGTCACCCTTACCGACCCATTGGTACACTAAGCACCGTAGTGCATGTAGATATCGGTTACACTGGATATCGGTATTGCGTGTAGTTTTCATGTAGTTTCATGTACACGTCTCACCATTACATATATTTGTGACCTACTGATATACGGATACACTAGTACACTGGATACCGTCATGTTAGATTGATATCCTCGTTACATGGATGCACTGATCACTGCGATGTTACACGGATTATAGCTACACATCTCTGTTCCACTAGTACACGGATAAGTACCGCATTTCATATTGTTGTTATCATCATTACACAGATATTGTAGTTCACTATACATGATATTTGATACTGACCACTGTTATTACATGACGCGTCACACTCTTATTTCGTATTCATGTCCCACCGATATATAAATGCACCACTACACGGATACCGTTATGAAATATATTGTTATCATCGTTACATGGATTCTCGGCATATCACCGTTACACATGCATATATGGTTTCTCTATTCTTGTCATATAGATCCCCGTGCATATTACATGTATTATTGTGCCACGATATCCCCGTATTCCTGTTATATGCTTGTTTCCCGTTACTGATATTGATATTCCCGTTACTGGATACATGAGCTGTTGATATGCAATGTGTGAACTCCCACAGCTATTGTTTCCCGTTTTCCATTATCATGTTTCGTGCTATCAACAGAGCTCATGTCATATTATCGTATTACATGTACCATGTCCCGTACTTGTTCCTGTTATACTGTATAGTGAAAGATAATAAAGCTAACTTGGGTATGGGGGAGACTTGACGGTTGATTATGTAACGGTCCCAGTTAAAAATTTTCCATTTAACCATACTTATCTCATATAATCCAAGCGTGGGACCCATCAAGGTACAATACTTCCAACATAATCATCAAAACTCACTACAATACATCAAAATTTCCACTAAAGATAACATGTATGAACAACTCGAGACATATCATACTAACACATGTAGTTCGCTAATCCATAAAAACACAGTCTACATTTATCGTGTCAAAATATGTACATACATGTAAGGATCTAACACTAGGTCCTAATAGAATTACAAGTCAAGAGTAACACTTACTAAAAGTACGCATGTTAATACAAAGTTATATACATAACAAAAGTAACATCTAAACAGTGGTTCTGGTGGCGCTTGTCCCGCACAACTGCCCTTAAGCGGGTCCCTTGCCCTTGTCCAAACCTGTAGGTGGAGTTAGAATAGAGTGAGCTTGACGGCTAAGTGAGTAAAACAATAACTAAACATGCCTATCAAGTAGGTATACATGGCTAAATTATCTGATTGACATGTGTGTCGATATACTATTCTTGTAGGATCTTGTAATTAGCCATGAGCCAAAACAAAACACAGTAACAATGCCTTATTAGTCGACTAGGCCACCCTATAGTCGACTAATACTCACTGTAAGTCGACTAATATGAAGCTATAGTCGACTAACTCTGCTTCACACGCACCTGCTACTTTACTAGCAGCCAAGAATTTATGTAGTCGACTACCCTCCTTGGTATAGTCGACTAACTCAAGTACTAGTCGACTTGAAGTTCCCTATAGTCGACTAACTCTGGATCAGAAATTGTGTTACTCTCTGGATGTCACCTATAGTCGACTACCCTCCTTATGTAGTCGACTAATCCACAATATTAGTCGACTAGTAGTTGACTCAAGTCGACTAAAACTGTCAAAAACGGATTGTCAACTTTCTGTTTACTCTCTGTATCTGGGATTAGTCGACTACAGTCTGTTTGTAGTCGACTAATCCTGCTATATCAGCAGTTATCTGCCTAAAGTATCACACCTATAGTCGACTAATTCCGGACTTAGTCGACTAATCTACTTAAAAAGTGCCTGTTAAGAAGTCATTTCCAGATTTGCTGTTAAGGGTTTATACATGAATATAACATAGGACTTATATCATAGTGACAACCACATACATACACATAATCTCCCCTTCTACGCCTCCGGTTCAACCCGGTCCCTTCCTCCGATACAATACATATAATCTCCCCTTATACGCCTCCGGTTCAACCCGGTCCCTTCCTCCGATACACACAAAATATATATATAATCTCCCCTTCTACGCCTCCGGTTCAACCCGGTCCCTTCCTCCTATACACTCATGCCATCATATAATATTGTAATACCCCGTTCCCGGAATACGTACTTAGTTACGTATTCAGATTTTTCGATCGTATTTTTTCGATTTACCTTCGATAATTGTTTTGTATTACGAACTATTTATATGAACGTTTTGCCTTGGATTGGGATTCGTGGACTCGGAGTCAGCCCTAGTCTGAACCGAGGGCCCGATCCTAGAGTATTACTCGATTTGGTCTTTCTACTATTCCGATTTGACCGATTTCAGTTTTAAACATCGTTTTCCAATATTTTAGATTTTATATGATTTTCTGGAATTTTCCTCAATTAAAATGAAATTCTTCAAAACCGGTGTCGGCCAGTGCCGCTGACCGATTCCTGGATTTTTAATTCTCAAACAGTTAGGAATTTCATGATGATTCTTTAGACTTTATTTCTTAGAATCACATTTCTTACCTACATTCTTTTTCTGAGGATTTTATGAATTTATGAAAATTCCACCGGAGTCGGTAGATAACTGGTTCCGGGATTTTTAGTTTTAAAACTATAAAGTATTTCTTAAAACGGATTTCACTATGATACTTAGGATTATATTCTGGATTTTTGATAATTATTTCGGGTCATTCCGAGATACTTGAATTTCGGACGATTCCGGCGTTTTCCGTGATGTTTTCCGTATCCACGACTTAACCTGGGAACTTGTCTTTCCAATAGTTTTATTTCCTAATGTCCAAGAGAAATATCTTCTCCCTTATGTTTCTTTCCTTTTTCCTTTCCTTTATTTCTTTCTCCACAAACCAAAGCATTTCCATTTTCCAAAAATCCCATTTTTCCTCCAAAATTTCCACCAACTCCCACCTACCACCATTAAATGCATCCCTTTTCTCTCTCTACCATGGCCGGCCAAGTGGCCAAAGGGGGTGACACCCCATGCTTCCCTTATTTGCACAAAGCCCCTTCCCACCTACACTAATTGCAACCCCTTCACAAAATCAAAACCCTATTTAAACTTTCCCTTTACATTTCACTCCACTTTCTTCTCCACTTCAACAAAGAGAAGCTCTCACCAACTCTCTCATTCTTCTCCACCTCAACCCTAACTCCAAGAACTCCACAAGATCATCTTCTCCAACTCAAGCAACATCTACTTTTGGATTTAGGCCATCATCTCCACCTTGGGATCTTTTCAAGAACATCAAGCTCCAAGTAAACCAATCCAAGTGAGTATCTTTACTCACCAAGACTAGATAACTCTTTTACATACTTGTGATGGAAATTCTTGTACACTTGTGCCATAAAAATCCTATTTTTAGACCATCAAACCCAACAACTAGACTCAGTTCTGTACCCTGTTTACGATCACGATTAGTCGACTTGACCTAGAACCTAGTCGACTAGAATCCTTAGCTGAAACTTAGTTTTCCTGGAAATCACAGACTTAGTCGACTTACCCCTTTTATTAGTCGACTAACCTTTTCTGGACACAAACTTCAACTCTCTGGAAACCACTACTAGTCGACTCCTGAATTACCCTAGTCGACTAATCCTACCTGAACCAGAAACCCTAACTCTCGGCCCTAGTCGACTCATCATAAATATTAGTCGACTTAAGACCCCTAGTCGACTACTCCTACTACTCTAGTCGACTTACCTTTTCCTGGACCAAAACCTTAACTCTCTGTATCCCAGATTTAGTCGACTTACGTATCCGTTAGTCGACTTATGTTCACTGATTAGTCGACTACACCTCCCATCCTAGTCGACTGACATTACCTGAAACCGAATCCCAACTCTCTGGAACCCAGTTCTAGTCGACTAACTCAAACTGTTAGTCGACTAGTGACCACTATTAGTCGACTAACCCTTCACCTAGTCGACTAACTTTGGCCATCTGTCTTAGTTGATTTCCTTCTTGAATACCAACCATTCCTCTAGGCTTATATCACATCTTAGTATTGTTTGACTTGTATCTTGACCAACATCATCTTACCCTTCTCTCTTTCCCTCTCCTCTTCACTCTATATGATTATATCACAGGTTATGGCGAGTCCCGGAATTCAGTGGATTGCGGGTATTTCGGCGTTTTGGTGATTTAGGCGAGTAATCTCACTTGCTCTCGCTGTCATTTGAGTTTTCCTATTTCGTTGGTTCGATAAGTATTTCAACTCATATTTCCATTTCATGTTTACATGTCTTTCACTACTTTGTATATTATGCGTGGCCGACCCTTCGTGGTCGTTGGATTCCGGCTTTCTTCTATATTACCACTTGTCATACCATTACTTTAGACTTGTCAATTGCATGCTTCCTTTTTAACACATGTATATCACCTGACATCTGGTATATTACCACCTGACCACCTGACATGCTATTATTTGACCAGACCCTCTTGTCATGACCTGGCTTACCTGACTGTTATCAATCTCTTGGTATGCATGTTACTTGATATACATCACCGCTTATCATGCTATCTCTTGACACCAAGCATGATACACCGATTCTCATAATTATCATGATAAAGGGAATGTAGTACCTGATTACCGTTATGTACTGACCACTGTTATGTATTACTGTTATGATATGACTCATTCCCGAACTCTGATAATTATGTTAATAAGCGATAAAATGGACAACTTGTATGGGTATGGGAGGAAGTGATGGATGCCGGAATGATACCTTGCTTATAGTGACGGAATTAAAGTATATATATATATATACATATATATATATACAATGGCGAAAGTGTTATGATATTACTGATTATACCTACCGGTTCCAGGGGTATGGAACTACTATAAGAAAGGCTATCAGTTCTCCATCGGCTTCCGTTAACAACCTTGGCTAGCTTATATATGGATGTATGTGGGTTGGCCGTACACCAGGTCACATACCGAGATATATGAGTAAGACAAGTAATAATAATAATAATAATAAGTTCATGTCTTGATGCCTGTTTTGGACTCTTATTATGGACTCCTGTATTTTCATGTCATGATTTCCGAGATGTATTCCTGTTATGACTTTCATATGATTTGCAACTCTGATTCTATATGCTTGGATATTCGGTGGCATGGGATAAAAGTATATAGAGGAGGGTTTCCTTGTTTGGATTATTCCTTCGATGTACTAATCTCATGGGACCGTGACCTAAGCATATACAATCAATCTTGCATACAGCTTTACTTGGGATTTCCGGTTTCCTGATGGTTTTGTTGTACTCGTTTACACATATACTTCATTTGTGTTCTAACCCTCCTGTCTTCTGTACTTGACACTCGTACTCATCCTGGCTCGCCACCCGGCATTGTATCACACTCGCCTGGGGAGTTTCACTGACTCCCCTGGATTCTTATGTCCAGGTCATGGAGCCCGGAGCGTATGGATTTCCCCCGTTACTGCTCAGAGTGGCGCAGCGGTAGCGTGAATCTCCAGACGACAGTCCAGAGCCACATCCTTCCAGACCCCCTTTGTGCCTCTCGAGTTTTTCCTTAGCAAACTCGTGAGTGCTCTTTTATACTTTTCATACTTGTACATCCTTGTATACTTGTATGCGAGCTCCCTTTTATACCGTTCATATTATGTATATTCCTTGTACTCTCGCATTTGCGCATATTAGTGATATGATATTCATGTAATATTGTTATCACTCTGGTGATAATTCTGTAATTGTATATATGTGTTGGAATGTATAATGCACCATTTGCTTCCGTACTCTGATTCTTGTCTGTACTGATGCTTAGCGTATATACGGGAGGGTAGTTCTGACCTACGTATATACGTTGCAGTGACGTCCCCGTATCCGTGGAATCGGGGCGTTACAGGTTGGTATCAGAGCTTAGGTCACTTAGGCTCGTCAGAGCTTAGGTCAGCTTAGGCTCTAACCTCCTCAGTACGTCCAGAAGGCAAATCAATGGTAAAGAGATTTGCAACTGGAATACATGAGTCTTGGTTATACATTCCAACTGCAAGTGCAGAGTTATCTATTTCTTGACTATCTTTCCTTTGATTTCTAATCCTTCCTTGACTATCTTTCCTTTGATTCCTAAATCCTTCCTATCCTTTCCCTGTTTTGGTTTTATGAAGCCTTATACTATCTTAAGATATGAATAGACTAGGAAGGTAGTGGCTGGTTCAGAATGAAGCTATTATGTGATCTCTTCGGCCAATTCTATGAAGCTTGGTATTCTCCAGATCGATCTTGATCTGGCTATCTTTCAGAGGACAGCAGTCGGATTCTTAATTATCGGTCTTCTTTATTATGCTCAGGATTTTCGGGGTTTTCTTCATTACACAGCCACGACATCATCAGTATTCATTTATTTCACAGCCACGACATCATCAGTATTATTCAGCATTATTCTAAAGATTTATTACACAGCCACGACATCATCAGCCGGAAATGCAGAGTATGATTATTATTCAGTTGACTTGAGAGCCCTACCTATAGTGCTTCATATCTTAATTGGTATAAATTCCACCTTTGTCCCCTTTGTATTCAATTTGCCCCTTAACGAAATTGCGAGGACGCAATTTTTGTAAGGTGGGTGGATTGTAATACCCCGTTCCCGGAATACGTACTTAGTTACGTATTCAGATTTTTCGATCGTATTTTTTCGATTTACCTTCGATAATTGTTTTGTATTACGAACTATTTATATGAACGTTTTGCCTTGGATTGGGATTCGTGGACTCGGAGTCAGCCCTAGTCTGAACCGAGGGCCCGATCCTAGAGTATTACTCGATTTGGTCTTTTTACTATTCCGATTTGACCGATTTCAGTTTTAAACATCGTTTTCCAATATTTTAGATTTTATATGATTTTCTGGAATTTTCCTCAATTAAAATGAAATTCTTCAAAACCGGTGTCGGCCAGTGCCGCTGACCGATTCCTAGATTTTTAATTCTCAAACAGTTAGGAATTTCATGATGATTCTTTAGACTTTATTTCTTAGAATCACATTTCTTACCTACATTCTTTTTCTGAGGATTTTATGAATTTATGAAAATTCCACCGGAGTCGGTAGATAACTGGTTCCGGGATTTTTAGTTTTAAAACTATAAAGTATTTCTTAAAACGGATTTCACTATGATACTTAGGATTATATTCTGGATTTTTGATAATTATTTCGGGTCATTCCGAGATACTTGAATTTCGGACGATTCCGACGTTTTCCGTGATGTTTTCCGTATCCACGACTTAACCTGGGAACTTGTCTTTCCAATAGTTTTATTTCCTAATGTCCAAGAGAAATATCTTCTCCCTTATGTTTCTTTCCTTTTTCCTTTCCTTTATTTCTTTCTCCACAAACCAAAGCATTTCCATTTTCCAAAAATCCCATTTTTCCTCCAAAATTTCCACCAACTCCCACCTACCACCATTAAATGCATCCCTTTTCTCTCTCTACCATGGCCGGCCAAGTGGCCAAAGGGGGTGACACCCCATGCTTCCCTTATTTGCACAAAGCCCCTTCCCACCTACACTAATTGCAACCCCTTCACAAAATCAAAACCCTATTTAAACTTTCCCTTTACATTTCACTCCACTTTCTTCTCCACTTCAACAAAGAGAAGCTCTCACCAACTCTCTCATTCTTCTCCACCTCAACCCTAACTCCAAGAACTCCACAAGATCATCTTCTCCAACTCAAGCAACATCTACTTTTGGATTTAGGCCATCATCTCCACCTTGGGATCTTTTCAAGAACATCAAGCTCCAAGTAAACCAATCCAAGTGAGTATCTTTACTCACCAAGACTAGATAACTCTTTTACATACTTGTGATGGAAATTCTTGTACACTTGTGCCATAAAAATCCTATTTTTAGACCATCAAACCCAACAACTAGACTCAGTTCTGTACCCTGTTTACGATCACGATTAGTCGACTTGACCTAGAACCTAGTCGACTAGAATCCTTAGCTGAAACTTAGTTTTCCTGGAAATCACAGACTTAGTCGACTTACCCCTTTTATTAGTCGACTAACCTTTTCTGGACACAAACTTCAACTCTCTGGAAACCACTACTAGTCGACTCCTGAATTACCCTAGTCGACTAATCCTACCTGAACCAGAAACCCTAACTCTCGGCCCTAGTCGACTCATCATAAATATTAGTCGACTTAAGACCCCTAGTCGACTACTCCTACTACTCTAGTCGACTTACCTTTTCCTGGACCAAAACCTTAACTCTCTGTATCCCAGATTTAGTCGACTTACGTATCCGTTAGTCGACTTATGTTCACTGATTAGTCGACTACACCTCCCATCCTAGTCGACTGACATTACCTGAAACCGAATCCCAACTCTCTGGAACCCAGTTCTAGTCGACTAACTCAAACTGTTAGTCGACTAGTGACCACTATTAGTCGACTAACCCTTCCACCTAGTCGACTAACTTTGGCCATCTGTCTTAGTTGATTTCCTTCTTGAATACCAACCATTCCTCTAGGCTTATATCACATCTTAGTATTGTTTGACTTGTATCTTGACCAACATCATCTTACCCTTCTCTCTTTCCCTCTCCTCTTCACTCTATATGATTATATCACAGGTTATGGCGAGTCCCGGAATTCAGTGGATTGCGGGTATTTCGGCGTTTTGGTGATTTAGGCGAGTAATCTCACTTGCTCTCGCTGTCATTTGAGTTTTCCTATTTCGTTGGTTCGATAAGTATTTCAACTCATATTTCCATTTCATGTTTACATGTCTTTCACTACTTTGTATATTATGCGTGGCCGACCCTTCGTGGTCGTTGGATTCCGGCTTTCTTCTATATTACCACTTGTCATACCATTACTTTAGACTTGTCAATTGCATGCTTCCTTTTTAACACATGTATATCACCTGACATCTGGTATATTACCACCTGACCACCTGACATGCTATTATTTGACCAGACCCTCTTGTCATGACCTGGCTTACCTGACTGTTATCAATCTCTTGGTATGCATGTTACTTGATATACATCACCGCTTATCATGCTATCTCTTGACACCAAGCATGATACACCGATTCTCATAATTATCATGATAAAGGGAATGTAGTACCTGATTACCGTTATGTACTGACCACTGTTATGTATTACTGTTATGATATGACTCATTCCCGAACTCTGATAATTATGTTAATAAGCGATAAAATGGACAACTTGTATGGGTATGGGAGGAAGTGATGGATGCCGGAATGATACCTTGCTTATAGTGACGGAATTAAAGTATATATATATATACATATATATATATACAATGGCGAAAGTGTTATGATATTACTGATTATACCTACCGGTTCCAGGGGTATGGAACTACTATAAGAAAGGCTATCAGTTCTCCATCGGCTTCCGTTAACAACCTTGGCTAGCTTATATATGGATGTATGTGGGTTGGCCGTACACCAGGTCACATACCGAGATATATGAGTAAGACAAGTAATAATAATAATAATAAGTTCATGTCTTGATGCCTGTTTTGGACTCTTATTATGGACTCCTGTATTTTCATGTCATGATTTCCGAGATGTATTCCTGTTATGACTTTCATATGATTTGCAACTCTGATTCTATATGCTTGGATATTCGGTGGCATGAGATAAAAGTATATAGAGGAGGGTTTCCTTGTTTGGATTATTCCTTCGATGTACTAATCTCATGGGACCGTGACCTAAGCATATACAATCAATCTTGCATACAGCTTTACTTGGGATTTCCGGTTTCCTGATGGTTTTGTTGTACTCGTTTACACATATACTTCATTTGTGTTCTAACCCTCCTGTCTTCTGTACTTGACACTCGTACTCATCCTGGCTCGCCACCCGGCATTGTATCACACTCGCCTGGGGAGTTTCACTGACTCCCCTGGATTCTTATGTCCAGGTCATGGAGCCCGGAGCGTATGGATTTCCCCCGTTACTGCTCAGAGTGGCGCAGCGGTAGCGTGAATCTCCAGACGACAGTCCAGAGCCACATCCTTCCAGACCCCCTTTGTGCCTCTCGAGTTTTTCCTTAGCAAACTCGTGAGTGCTCTTTTATACTTTTCATACTTGTACATCCTTGTATACTTGTATGCGAGCTCCCTTTTATACCGTTCATATTATGTATATTCCTTGTACTCTCGCATTTGCGCATATTAGTGATATGATATTCATGTAATATTGTTATCACTCTGGTGATAATTCTGTAATTGTATATATGTGTTGGAATGTATAATGCACCATTTGCTTCCGTACTCTGATTCTTGTCTGTACTGATGCTTAGCGTATATACGGGAGGGTAGTTCTGACCTACGTATATACGTTGCAGTGACGTCCCCGTATCCGTGGAATCGGGGCGTTACAAATATCAATATGCAAAACATGTAATAAAATCATGAATTCATAAACAACATGAGTAATACTTGCGGAATTGAAACACATGAACCCAAAACATACATGAGGTCAAATACTTGTATATCTCTTACACTTATTTCATTTCCTACTTATTTCTACTCATCATGTTGTTAAGATTAGCATGTTCTACTCACTCTTGAAGTAGTATGGCATGATTTTTGTTGTTGTTGCTGTTAACTTGTTGCTGCTGCTGCTGCTGCTGTTGTTGCTGCAGTTGTTGTTGTTGCTGCAGTTGTTGTTGTTGTGAAAGGAGAGAGAGAGAGAGTTTGTGAAGAGGGAGAGAGTTTGTTGATCAAAAATGTTTAATCCTCTTCATCCCTTCTATTTATAGTCTTTTATCCTCCCATAATAATGTGCCAAGTGTCCCTTAAACATCCCATCAAGTTTAATTCACTCCATAATCAACTCCATGCCTCTCCCCTCTCCATGGAGTACAAGCATGGGGGAAATAGTGGTAATGTTGACTTTGGGGCATAATTCTTATACGTATAAATACTTACGTATACACTTGTATATACGTATCCGTATAATACCCGTATAATGCATATGGCTTATTAAGACATCATGCATGCATACTAATACCATTACCCTTATAATTATTTAGGACAAGAAATGCTTTAATTAAGGTAAGTGTTACAGATTAGATCTTATCGGGTGATGTACTGGATCTATATTGTTCTCCCACTGCAGGGGATGGTAGTGCTACCTACCGATTGTATAGCTCCATGAGCTCCCGTTACTTGATTATTGTTCCCCTCTTAGCGGAGGGCCCTGGTCTCAGCAGTCAGGGGTTTGTTTAAGGCCGTGATCCCGGGTATGCGGGATACACCTACCCGATAAGAGCTCCTCGACCATGGGTTTCCAATTCACATAATAAAACAGTATACACAATAGTGACGTTGGGAACACTTGTTATTTGGTCACTCTCTCGTTTGGATAATGGTACCCGTATGCTATGTCCGGATGGGTTTGACTGGAGTGCGGGCTCCAGTATGAACTGCCAGTGGTATGAGACACTGGAAGAGAGTAATTATAATACAAGGTGGTACTGATTGCTATTATTGTATAAATATCATGACTTACCTGATACATGTATACTCTTTTTTAGTTGTGCTTGTTACTGTTCCTGATAATTTATCCGCTATCATGTTACATGTGCACTTTGTTACTTTACCTGGTACATGTTACACTTTCTGCGGTGGCATACTACTCATGTACTACATATATAATCTGCATCACATATATTCTGTTTTCTGTATACCTTACAGACATCATTACTGTATATGCACAACACTGTATTATGGTTATCTTACATATTGCCCATCTGCATGTTCACTTCTATCACGTCACTACTATACAACAGTATAAATTGTATAAAACTAGAGACTACTGTGGACATGACCCGATGAGAACATGCTAGGAGGTGATGATATTAAATATGTCATTGTTATATTTCTACATATTATTAAAGTTCTATTATATGGTATCACTAGTACATAAGCATGTATTATATATTATTATCATGCTTGTATTACTATAGTATATATTACTGCCTCCTTCGTTTTACCACTCACTAGGTCGCTTTCTGACGACCCTGGGTATGCGTGACCAGGTTGGAGATCCGAGTCACCGTAGTATCAGAGAGTGCCTTGGAGTCACATAGGAGATCCCTCATCGGGACTATTCATCGGTATCTTGGTGATTTATTTCCGTTATCTTATTTGTCCCTATTTTTTTTATATCTGTTATGATCGCTAACCTATTTTTGCAGACATTCTTATGCTTATTAAATGCTGGACTCTTATAAATATGGAGGCGATTTCCTGTACTGAGGCTTAACGTACGCGTGAGATTGTTTTCACCTCGCGTATGTACGTCGCCATAACGTCTCCGTAACCTACGGGATCGGGGCGTTTCAAATACAGTGGCATACTTGTAAATATTTTGGAGTGCCTTTTTCATTTGTTGGGGGTGGGAATATCCGCTCCCCTTAATCAATTCTGTGGGAGCAGATATTTCCCCCTAAAATGTGTTGAAGGCACCCCAGTGACTAAGGCACTCACAAATGTGACGAAGGCATAAAAATAAAAAAAATCGAAACTACCCTCTTCTTCTTCTTCCCCCTCTCCCTTCCATTCTATTCCCTCTGGCGAGCCTCTCCCCCTCCGGTGAACCCCCTTCCCTTCACCTCGACGAACCCCTTCCCCCTCCCTTTCCAACCTCCCGCCCGCTCCCGCTCCCCATCCTCCCCCCGCTCACCCTCCCAATCCTCCCCTTACTCTTCCCATGATCTCCCCGATCTCCCCCTCCCCCTCCCCCCCGCCCCCCCGGCCTAGATCTGTTCGGTCATTTCTAACCGAACTGTCTGTTCGGTTAGAAATGACCGAACAGATCTAGGCTGGGGGGGGGGGCAAGGGGGAGGGGGAGGCCCGGGGATTGGGGGAGGCCGGGGAGGGTGGGGAGAGGAAGGAGGTCGGGGATGCGAGGGAGAAGGTGGATGGGGGGAGGAGGAGGCCAGGGATGAGGGAGGATGGATGTTGGGGAGGGGGGGGGGGAGGAGGCGGAGGGGTGGCCAACAGGACGAATCGGGTTGATTCGTCCCGTCAGGCCAACGAATCCGTGATGAGACGGATTGGACCCGTCTCGTCACGGATTCGACGAGACGGGTTGAAAACCCGGGTGACCCGATTCGTTACCAGATTCGCCGACTCGTCTCGGCAATTTTTAATTTTTTTGAGCCGTTTAGGGTTCAAAAAAAAATTAAAATCGAATCTAGGGGCCGCAGAGTAATTTTCCTCTCTAATGGTAATATAAAAATATTGGACTAAAAAAAAAAAGAAGGGGGGTCGGAGAAATTTTCCCCGACCCGATTCGTCCCGTGATTCGTCACGGGACGAATCCGATTCGTCCCGTTTAAACGGGACGGGTCAACCCGTTCTGACCCGCCCCTAAACGGGGCGGGTGCGAGTTGACCCGATACCCGCACGGTGCGACTCCAACGAGTTGCACAGTGCGGGCGGGGCGGGTCGACGCGGGTCGACCCGCCCCATTGGCCAACCCTAGGAGGGGATGAAGAAAGGAGAAGAAGAAGAAATCAGTGTTTTCGAGTTTTCATTCTAGCTGAAAATGTTAAAAAAAAATAATGACACATTTGTAATAATTTGTTGGGGGCGCCATCGTTGGGTTGGGGAGGAAATATCCGCTCCCCAATTCTGTGGGTGCTTGTATCCGCACTCACCATCTGCCCCTCATCTCCCTCTTCGCTCTTAAAAGTTAAAACCCCACTTTTCGTCTTTTTGTCTCCCTCCTTCGCATGCTCGCTCGTCCTCGTGGTGCCTTCACTCTCGCGATAATAGCAGGTAAAGCCCTAAAAAATCTCGCAATTTTTACTAAAAACAGCATTAATTGAGTGCTCCATAGCACTGTAGGTGGAGATTTAGGGTTCTCGCGGTGCTTTATAGTTTGATTTGTTGCGTTTAGGGTTTCTGCTGCCTATACTTTTTTTATGGTTTTAGCTAGGGTTTTGCAATGGGCGATGCTTTTAGTTTTATATAATCTGATATTTCTTTCGTTGCTTTTATTGGTTTCTAGGGTTTTTTAGGTTTTAGGCTTTGCATATAACTTATCTTTTCTGCTTAAAATAAGAAAATTTCCTATTATTTTCATTTCCATCTCAGACCACCTGTTTCATAGATCTGGTAGGCGAAGAAGTCTTTTATTTACAAATTTTCTTTAAGATTTTGCCGTAAAAACTCATTTGGATTGCAGTTGGCTGTTGTACAATGAAAAAAGAAAATAAAATGAACAATTTTTCTCTCATGATTTTGTTAGGGTTTATGTTTCAATCTATGCTGAGTAGTAGCTTTCTATGCTTGAACATTTTTCTTTTAACACCACTAATTGTTTAGAGAAGAAAAGACTGATGTATATATACTTAGATTAGTATGAGATTCGAGCAACCATTTTGGGGGCATGAAAGATTCTTTTTTTTTTTTTTTGTTTTATTAGGCCTTTGAGTTTTTAAGCATGTAACTTCTATTTAATGCTCTTGTGTATTTTCATTTAAAGCCACCTATTTCTGCAGGCCACCATGAGACCATTTTTTGGGAACATTTTTGTTAAGATTTTGCAATAAAACTCGTGATGTGGCTTCTTCCAATTTTTTGAAACGGGAAGCTCAAAATGGAAATAGATATATTGTACATTAATACCATTTCAAATGCAGAAAAACGAAGTTTTAAAGTTAAGCTGATGGTTCATGTTAATTTGTCTGTAACATGAAACAGTTGATTGGGCAGGTTCTATTTTCCTGGACCCTCTTTATCTCACACTGATCTCAGCGATATTGACTCTTATATATGTGACTCTCTGAAAATATTTTGTTGGGCAGTTTTTCCTTTTTGCATTTGTAAACTGTGGATTATTTTTTTATAGGATTGGAACCTAGTTTCCTAATTCTACAGAAATCAACCCATGCGAGTCTGTATAAATTAATTAACATCATAGCTAAATGGTTTCTTTTTTATAAAATTTATTTTAAACCTTGCAATCAGTCTCTGTTAAATGTAATGATTCACTTGATCATGATTACATAGTCTATTCACGTGTTTTTGGGTTTCGGAATTGGAACTTTCTGTATGGACATTAAGAGAGTGTGGAAACATGTGAAGTTTCTTTTGTTTGCTTATTCCGCTGCCATTTGTTCAGGCTTCAGTTTTTTGGTGGTTTTGGTTGTGGTGGTATATTGTAGGTATAAATGACACATCCATTAACTGAATAAGAACAACACTAGACACCATTTATGTGCTGCTGTATGAAGCAAGTTTTAGTGGTATGCCCACCTATGTCCTTTCTCATGTTCCCGTATAAGTCCTTTTAAGTCTTTTTGCAGAAGATGTTCTAAATCATTACGTTATTGGTCTGTTGAGCCGTCTAGTGCTGGTAGTTTGTCAAGTGACCGAGGATTTGTTCAGAACAAGTTGTCTTGTGAAGCTACTTATTTGATCAACTTTTTTGCTATCTGATTATTTCCAGCACATTCTTCCCATAAAATTTTAAACCAGTTTCAAAACGTGGTTGTTATTTATTCAAATTCTTCTTTCAATTACTGAGAAATGTCAGCATTAGCTTGGCCAAAAATTTCCCTTTTTTTAGTTTAACTAACTGATAAAAGAAATTTCGTCTTCACTTGTGCAGCAATGGCTTCAACCATGGAAAATTTTACTGAGAATGACATTGCTGGAGCCGAAAATGAAATTTCTGGATCTGAAATGGACATTGCTGGAGCAGAAAACAGCGTGGGTGGAGCTGAAGACCCCATAGATGGAACTGAAAATACCATAGATGGAGGTAACGACTTGGCTGGAGTTACTGAGAACACGGAGAACCAACAACGGGGACATAATGAAGATGCGGCAGTTAAAAGCACAGAGAAGAAGTGGCCCGGTTGGCCAGGGGACAGTGTTTTCCGAATATTAGTTCCAAGCCACAAAGTTGGTGGTAT
This sequence comes from Agave tequilana, assembly GCA_038442645.1. NCBI lineage: Eukaryota > Viridiplantae > Streptophyta > Magnoliopsida > Asparagales > Asparagaceae > Agave > Agave tequilana. The sequence continues at coordinate 39,209 of JAVJIF010009048.1, read as the reverse complement.
CATAGGCCGGAAAGGAGAATCTATTAAGAAAATGTGTGAAGAATCAAAAGCTCGTATCAAGATTCTAGATGCTCCGCCAGGAGCCCCAGAAAGAGCTGTAAGTTGCAATATGTAGATCAGGACCTACTCTTACTTTTACTTGCTTTGTATTTGGGATTTATCAGCATGTGCTTTCTAAGGCCCTTCGTCTTTTCCGATATCGTACGTATTGGCGGTTAATGAAAAAGTATGGTTGTAGTCTGGTATCAAGTAAAATCAGGTGTATTAAAAAAAAATATGCTTCTTTACACTATTTTATTGTTAGATTTTTGATAGAATTCCATTTGTTTTAAATGATCCTCCACTAGTTGTTTCAAATATTCTAAAAACAAAATATCCAATTTCTTTTAACTTTTTACCACAAGTGATTTTCAATGCTGTCAGTTTTTAAATTCCTATGCATTGTATTTTCTAGATGATTACATACCATGAACTAAGCTGAATTAATTATTGGCCATCTCATTTTATCAACAATTGTTCTGGCAGTGGCTAAACAAGAAATAACTTAAATCTAAGCAACACCAACACTGGGTCCAAATCAACTGCATGGATTTATGTTGATTAAGATGTAGTAAATTTGCTGATGACAGAAAACTCTGTAAAGAAAGATAGTAAAAGGTAACCCTCCTGCAACTACTTAACCAATTACAAGAGAGAAGAATATCACCTCAACATTCCATTAACGACTGAACTTGAGCGCCTTCTTGCAGTAACCAAAAACAATCTGTGCAGGTTCTGTTTCGGACCTAAGGCAACAGATCAAACATCAATTTGAATTCAAAATAGAAGATATCCTGGTCCACACTGCAAGGATAAGTCTTTGAGGATTAGAATGCTGCATAATTGATATGACAGCATTGTTTGGCATATGTTGGATGATCATCCTTGTGGAGAAGCTTACTTTCCATCTGGTAACTTCAGAACTCTGTTGAATAAGTTCTTAACACCTGGAAAAACTCCTTTGATGAACTTCTTTTGTAATTGGGAAGTAACATTGTGGGAGATTTCTTGATGAAATTCTGTTTTAAGCTGCTCCACATAATAATGTTGGATGAGAACATCCACAATTTTGTCTATTAACTGGAGAATGAGGGTTTAACATAAAAACCTGTAAATGATGCATATATTAACTACTAAATAGTTAATTTAGTTTCCAAAGCCTTCATGACAAAGTTATTTGTATTCTGTGCCGTCAACATCAGAGTAGCATAGCAAATAATAGAAATACACTCTAGCATGCTTATCTTAATCCATTTGCATATTAAATATGCTCAAATTGAATAAATCTGAAATAATATTTATCATATATTTATTATTAAATGGACATCAGGATCATGGTAGTGTTATTAAAGGCACAAGAAGGCGTGCATGGCCTGCCTCATGCGCAAGGCACACCGGTGAGGCAAGAGGCGTAATTGAGGCACCGCTTTGCAATTGTTGATGGCCTAATGAAGTACTAGGTCACAACCCGCTACCTATAATGATGATCTTACATATGGACAATTTCTCAATATCTTGTTCATTTGCAATAAAATATTTTCTTTGTGCGGTTGGTAAAAAAAACATATATATATATTTTTGGAGAGAGACTATTTCACCAATCAAGTCACACGTATCAGACATATTCATACCTAATGATTTTCTGCAAAGTGGTGATGTAACATATAACTTGTGCAAATCTTTCCATTTTTAAACTCAATTCGATCCATTCGTTCGTAGAGCTATTTAGCGCCCCTTTGCAATTGTTGATGGCCTAATAGAATCACTAGGTCACAACCCTCTACCCATACTTAAAAGAGAAGAAAAAGAATCTAATCCCCCATCTCCGACTTCCCAACCAAAACAACCAAACCAACCAGCAAACAAATAACAACCAGAGAGAAAAAGAGTTCCAATTGTAATATAGGGCTCCTTCACATGTCTCTTTGCTGACGAGCAATCTCCAGCCATTTAGAGGCTTCGATCTCACTCCGGCAATGTTCTTCTCTGGTGAGTAATTTATTTTGCTTTTTTAACAAATTCTGTATTTTTTTAACCATCTCCTTCTTGCCTTCCTCATCTGCATGTGATTGCTACCATTGCTCTACTTCTACGCGCCTCCTCCTTACTATGGCTGCTGCTTCTCCTCCTTGCTACTACTGCTGTACCTCTTCACCTCCTTCTTGTTGTTGGCCCCTCTTCCTCTCTCGCTTTTATTGCAGTAGCGTCAAGAAAAAGATCAATATCATAATTGAAAACAAACATGTGTGCCTTGCACAGTTTAGACCCTTTGCACCTCGCGATGCGCCTTGCGTTTTAAAAATAGTGCATCAGGTGCAAGGAAGTTGTTTTAATCTTCCATATGAGTGATTTTTTTCCTGTTTTCTTTTCTGTTTTTAAGGGACTGGCATCCATAAGCATCCTAGTAGAATAGAAGTAGATTTTGTTTTAGTTTGGTACAATTATATATTTATATGTGTAGAACAATGAATACATGTCCAATGGATGCTTATATCTAAAAAAGGTTTATCTTTGAGAATGTTTTTTGTTTGGCCTTTGGCTTTATCTACGCTGCAGAGTTGAATGCAATACCGATAACAAACTTTTTCTATATTCTTCCCCATGCTAGAAGAATTTGGAATATGCCGACTTTCCTTTAGTATTATGGAAATCCCCTCTCTATACATAATTTTCTTGGCAATGAATTTGGCACTTTTAAAAGAGGGTTCACATCCTGTCGACATTCGGTCTACTTTGTCCAATCTTTAGTGGACCGCGCTTCATAGCCGCCCCAACTTTGATGGAACAAGGCTTAGATGATGATGATGATGATGCATTTGCTATGTATTACTTCAGTAATGAAACTCATATCATTTGTTCTAGATTATAAATAGTGTTTTTTAAACTAGGACAAAATTAAGGCAATTATTTGAAATAAAGGTATATAAACATAATTTGGGTTGAGACTAGGCTGGACACGGGTCATACTTATATAAGCCCGTTTGCCCATGTTCAATAAGAATTATTCCCAAACCTAGGGTGGACCCTTTCTCAGTCGAGCCTAGCCTGAGATGGGGCTTCTTTAGTTAGAGGTCTGGTCTAGACACAAACCCACAATATATGGATTTTTTGTACTTAAAGTTTCCAAAGACAAGCTTAAGAAGGATGTACAACAAGGTACCGAAATTAGCCCATCCAGTTCAATACTTTGAACACATGATTTGGATTAGAGACTGATCTCTTTCATGGAAACTGGGAGGCTGACTTCATTTATGAATGTTTCTTTTACTTGGCTATGTAGGCTTAAAACATTTTCTTTCACGCCTTTCGTAAGTTTATGAGGTATTTTCTAGTTTATTGTCCTCGTGAGTATGCATCTGATGCGAGTGAGTCTCCCTGTAGTCCATAGTTCTTCAGGTGCTGACATCTTGATTTTGACAAAAATCTTGATATGAACCAAACACATGAATCTACCACCAGCCTTCACAAATAATTTTTAGGATCTAGAATCCGAGATCATTTTTGATACCTTCCATGCCTTTTTCAGTCAAAATACTATAATTCCTCATCGATGAAATTAACCTTCGTGATTGTGCACTTCATCTGGTTGTTTACAAATAACGTTTAGAATCCATAATCCAACACCATCTTTGTTATCATACATACCTTTTCCCATTAAATTATTATAATTCCTTATTGATGAAGACCAAACCTTTGCGATTATGCACTTAATTTGGTTGTTCGTTAATTATTTTGGTCCAGTGATTTTGTCTATAAAATATAGGACAAGTTCTTCCGATTTCAACTTTTTAAAATCTTGTGCCCGGCTGTTCTTAATACTAGATTGGATAGAAATTATAATCTATAACTGGTTGCATTGGTCCAGCTGATATTTTGAAATTTCCTTATCATTTGTTTTTGTTCCTAAACTTCCAGCATTCCTTTTCTTTGTAAAAGCCACGGATCACATATCTTCTTTTTGATGTTAATGATATAAGTGGACTTGTGAAGAATTTTTCATTTTCTTGTTTATGATGAACTAGATGAATAAATTAATATTTATTCTCTTGATAAAAATTGATCATCAGTCAAATCCCTTTAATCAATTAAGAAGTGTTGAACATCATCTAATAAAATAATTTGGATACAACATCTCTCATATTCAACCTCTACATCTCTGGTTTATTGTAGATTTAAATACATTTCAAAGATAAGGATCCAATCTGCAAAATATCGCTCGTTTAAAATGTTAGAAATAGCACAAGGACATGCTTAAAGTGAGATTTTTACCAGAGTTTACAATGAAGTGTATGGGCTTGGGAGCTTGGGGGTTTAATTGAAACGGGTTTAAGAAACAATGACGGAACTTTCTAAGTAGTTTTTTTTGGGAACCTTTAAGGCAGACTTTTGAATAACCATTCAAATTGGGTTTTAGTTGAAATGTGTTTAAGAAGAAGGAAGGGACTTTCTAAGTATGTTTATGAAATTGTAAACTGCAGAGACTTCGAGAAACCATTGAATGTTGGATCTCAATAGACTTATTTAGGCTTTTATGGATCAGTGTAATGCTTTGAAATTTAACATATCTGTAAAACTATATACTTGATGTTAAAAATTGACGATCAGTTCAATAGTTTAGATTGTGACTATGCCCTTGTTTTACCTCTTTGGCTCCAATAATAGGGACATTATCCCATTTGGTTTATTGTCTATATTATCCTTGGAAATGAAGCATTTCACATATCATTTCTTATCACCTGAGTTCTTCATCAAAACTCATTTCTAGTTTGGGAATTTGAAGACCTGCTCATTGTTTGCATGGGCTTAAAACAAAAGTTAGGCCAACCTGTTACGCTGTCCTTTATGTTTCTTCTTGGCATGTTATCTCTTGCTCATAGTTGTGGGAGCCAGCAATCTTGCACCAACTCACAGGATTAATGTTGGAGTCTCTTGAAAAAACTTGGCCACAGCTCTATGTATCTTGTGTGCCATATCTGAACATTTTGATGGGAGGAAGCTTCAATGATGATGACGACGACTTTAGGTTCTACCACGAACAAGCGCCCTTTTAATGAGGTCTTTGTGGTTTCTTAGCTGGGTGTTTCTACTGATCAATGATTCAATGTGCCCGTGCATGAGTGTGTGTATTTGCGCACAAATGCTCGCCTGCATGCTTTTCTTATTTCTTGTTTTGCATTTATTTTTGTCAAATTATGATTCAGAATCTTTTTTTAGGATCGAATGCATTCGTCTATGATATGCTTCTTTTATTCTAGTCAAGTCTCACCATATCCGGAATATGTGGTTGCTTCTAATTTTATCTTTACCATAGTATAATCCTTGCAAATGCATGTTGACACTCAAAACCTCGTGTTTTTGACAAACCCATGAATACTGTTCTTTTTTTTTTAAAAAAAATCTCTTTAGACTGCTTTTGTTTGTGGTTGAAGCTGATTATTTGCTGCTTTATTATTGTAAAAGGTCATGATCTCAGCAAGAGAGGAACATGACTTATCAATTTCTCCTGCAATGGATGGCCTTCTAAGGATTCATAAACGGCTCATAGATGGGTTAGATGGGGAGGCTCACGCCCTACAAAATGCTGACAATGTGACAGTAACAAGACTGCTTGCAGGAGCTACCCAAACAGGAACCTTGATTGGAAAGCACGGTGTTACGATAAAATCAATTCAAGATGCTTCAAACTGTGTTATTCGTGTTATCGGTATATTTACTCATGACTTACATTTGTCTTGCTTTTAACTTTTATTGTACTATCTGCTTTTTTCTCCTCTATGAAATTTGTGCTTTACCTTTCACCTGTTTCTACTATCATCTTCTGTAAGAAAAGGGACATTTTTATCAAATAAGTATTATCGTTGTATTATTAAACTTAGATTGTCTGTTACTCTTGAAGTTGAAACTTCATAGAGATAAGCTCCACTTATGGTTAGTATATTTTCTACGCACTATGGTTTCCTGGAAGCATATTATGTTCAGTCAGGCTTTGCATGAGTACTAGATGTTGGCAGAAATGAGTCTCCTACTTAAGGAGACTCAAATTGGAACAGGCTTTGCATGAGTTACATACATTATGGGTATTGGCTCTACTAATATTAGTATTGCTAAACCGCTTTGGAAACAATATTGGCCTTCCATTGAACAGTGCTGTTGCTTCTGTTTGAAGTGCTTGCACCTGCCACAACTCTGTATCTGGTGTTCAATTGGAGTATACTTCACTTGATATGCTTCATGTCGCCCATCTATGTTGCACATATATGTGTGAGTATCAGATATGACACACACATATGGGTACACAAAATTTGAAAAAACACCGGGTACGGATTTGTAGGGGCATGACAATCAATCAATTAATATATTATTATGAAAGGGAAACAATTTTGAATCAATATGGAAGGAAAAAACTGAATCAATACATAATCATCAACAGTTTGAGCACCCTTAATCTTAAATTCCACACTAACATCAAAACAAACACATCTTAACATATGAAAATTACAACAAGTCCTACTTTTTTTATTTTTCAAAATTAAACTTTTTGATTCAAACAAACCCTAAAATTTCAAGCTCTAACCCTAAATCAAACATGCTAATCCTAAATTCCTAAATCAATCGATTATTCACAAGCTTTTGGAAGAAAAATGTGAGGATTGAAAATCGAAAATAGAATTTTGAGGCAGAATGAAAGTCAAGCCAACTCCTTTTGGTAATTCATCTCTATAGGACCAAATCTGATGTTGATCTGCTTTCGTCATCATTGGTGTTTGTCGTCGTTACTCATTAGTTTTTAGCCGCCATTGTTGTCAACGTCATAGTCCTCCTCTTTGTCAATGTTGAGAGACTGCAAATATTTTGGTATAGTTAAGCGTGCTTCAGGTTTTTAAATTTGCAAACCCACTAACTTAGATATCAAAACACATTTTTTTGGATAAAACTTACCCGCAACTTACCCGAAACATCCTCTATAAGAACCCAAATATACTTCTAAACTCCGATATGTACGGGATTTGTACCTGCTGCACCCACTGCGAATCCCATGTGTATCGGTGTGTATCCGTACTGCATATGTACCCGATTCAGGTTCGGGGAGTAATGTGCTTCATTTTTACCCACTCACTGTGAAATTGGAATGAGTTGTGAAATGCCTACGTTTTAAACATCTCTCTTAATGTTAGATACCTGTTGACTTAGACGCTAAATGCTGTACTCTATGCAGGTGTCTCATTACCTGATGAGTGGGGATATTGTAGGTATCCAACATATTTGCAAGTAACCATAAGTCCAATTTTTGATAAACGTGGTAGCGACTTCTCGTGTCTGCTTACATCTTTTTTACAAGTTGTAGTATGAGCTACTGATCAGGGTAGTTTGGTCTTCAGCCATTAAATTATGTTTCAAGCAGAGGACAGGCTTGCTGTCTGGGTTTTTTCAGCAAGGTGGAATTTTAGAAGTGAAGTTTTTGTGTGATCTTTTGGCTGAAAATCATTAGTTCCCTAGTGAAATTGGTAAAGGATTAGCGGCTGCCAATTCTGTACTGAAAATTTCAGCTGAAAAGTATGAATGAAAGCAAATAGATACTTACTTGGACACTAATGCACTATACAGCAAAAAGGTGATTGTTATGACCTAAAGCATTCTCATAACATGTTTAAAATGGAGCTGGGTTAACAGGAAGAGAGATAAAATGAGTAGATCCTTACACTTACAGAAAACTTAAGCTGAACACTTACAGAAAACGTAAGCTGCACTGTATAAAGGAAAACGATTAGATCCTTAAACAGCATCCAGCAAAAACGCGATTATTATGACCTAAATCAGATGCATAACATGCTGAATATAGAGAGCGGGGTTAGCAGGAGGATAAAAATAGTCACCCCTTTTTTTTGATGGGGAAGACACCTTTTGGTGATTTTTACTAGTTGCCCTTCAATCCTTCCTTTTCATATTTTATTGTATCTAGGTCTTAACAAACAATGGTGAGTTAATGTATTTTTTTGGGGTTTTATGATACAAGTCAATCAAGTTTCAGTACTTGACATTAGTCCCTCACAGATCAATAATTTGATATAGGTCCTGACAGTTAGGTTTGGTATTAGTCCCCCACAAACTTGATATTTGATATAAGTCTCTAAAAGTGGTACCTATTATGAGTCCCTTTTGAGGGACTAATATGCAATTTCCAAACATTCACCACTCGGATTCAGAATGCTGTGCGCACATTGTTTGGGATTGATTTTGTTGTGTGTGTATGAGTGCCCATGCGCGGGGAAGGGGTGGGATTCACATCCTAAGAGTTCGCATTTTTATGGGGGACTTGTATCAAAATATTGTTATGCAACTGACTGATATCACATATTAAAATTTATTTAGGACTTTTACGATGAAAACTCTATTATTTTCCATTATAGAAGAAATATTGACATGCGGGGACTAATGTCAGATATCGAATTTATTAGACTTTTATCATGAAAATTCTAACCTTTTCATTTTTGAAGAATGACTATTTGTTTACATGGAATTGTAGGTGCAGCTAAGGATCATTTAGTTGTTTCAACAAGACAGATATTTAGTTGGCAGAAATTTTCTCAAACTCTACCTGGAACTGAAGGCACGCTTTTATTTAAAAACTTTAATGGCCTCAAAATCACCTGAATTACATGGATACGAATCACTACTCTTTAACATTGTAACCCAAAGTCTTGTAGATTGCAACACTTTCTAAGCCGTTTCTCCACTCTATTAATTGCCTCATGATTCGCTGTTAATTATCTCCTCATTCATAGTGTGCGATTCTCCCACATTCGTCTTTCCTTCGCACCTCTTTCACTCATGACCCCCCCTAACCATGTTGTTTTTGACAGAGTGAAATCCTTCCTTGTTGACTTATTCCTTGGCACACCTCTCTCTCTCTCTCATGATTCCCCTGTAACCATGTTGTCATTGGTTAAATCCTTGTTGGCTTATTCGTTTCCTTGGCACACCTCTCTCTCTCTCTCTCTCTCTCACACACACACACACACACACACACACACACACACACACACACACACTGTTCTTTAGGGGAAAAAAGTTTCCTGACGCCTCCATTTTTTCAATTTTATTTGTACCCCTCCCTTAACTTGTTTTTCATGTTTTACCCTTACTGTTCATATTTGATCAATTGTTTACCCGTGACAGAGACCTTGAGATTTGAAAAGTTGATCATGGAAAACTTTTGCCTTTATATATGTTAATATTTTCAACTGTATGATACATTATTGATTTCTGATTGTGCTTCTATGATGTTACTAGCTTGTAATGTTTAACATGTGATGTTGTCTTCTTGATGCCATTAACAGTTCTCTGTCACGCTTCTAAATTCCCCAACTGATAACGCATTATCAGGATACCTGAAATTGCTTTCATAATATTGTTGATTTCCATGCCAGTGGTATTATTTACTAGATAGTGTCTTTACTTTCATGATTTGTTTTTCCACCCGCAATCCTGAAACCAAAATGTCCAAAATTGGTATGCCAATTTGAAAATCTGTTGAAATGAGAGAGGTTGAGGGTAACAGTTGACAAGTTGTGGAAAGGAAGGGTAAAAGGTAATGAAAGTTGAGATGAGTAAATGATAAGTAAAAAAAAAATAAGGGGATTCAGAAACGTCTTTCTCATTTCTTTTAATATGTCCCTCCCCCCTGCCCCCTCCTAGGACAGATGTTTGCTGGATTTCCTACACTGTCGCCTCTCTGATCCTGCCCTAGCTAGACACATTTTCTACACCAACTGCATGCTGCCAGCCTCATGCATGACTGTTATTAGTTATGTGATATCACCAGGCCGAAAGGTGAGTAGTTTGATAATGCTTCTTTTTATTATAGTGGATGGGTCAACTTCCTGATCCATCGTTGCCAAACTTTGACTCGTATACGTAATCATCCCTTTGTTGCAGACTTGTAGAGCCCGGAAAATGTTTAAAAAAACCTTATGTGTCTCTATGCAGCCATGGGCCACGTGCCATACAAAAGCAGTTAAGAAACAACCTAAATTTAGTTCAAAAACATTAAAGAGACAACATCTTAAAATGCAGAGAAAATAGAAAAATCTGAAAATGTTTGAAATAGATATAAATGCAGTAAGTCAATGATTGTTGTGAAAGGCCACTAGAGCCTTGTTTAAGCCTTTGCTTCAAGATTTAGAGATATTGACATTGTATGTACTATCTTTTTATGTTGATGCTCATTTTCATCATTTAGATTAGGCCTGTCAATGGGTCGGGTTTGGACCTGAACCAGACTTGATTATACGGGCTTCTTTTGATTTTTATACTCGCGGATCCGAATAGGACCCAAGCTCATTTATCCTATCAATAAGCGGGTCGAATTTGATTTTACTTGAATCATACTTGATTAGACGCGAACTCGTTTAATTGGCATCAGTTTCCATAAATCCTATAGCTCTCCTTCCCCAATTCTAAAACCCTAACCCCTATGGATTTCTCTGTTGATGACCCCCTCAACACGAGCGACGTCGAATCGCTCGAAGACGATTGTTACTGCGACGATGACGAGATCTACGACGACAACGATGATGACAACAATAATGGCCGATTGAGCGATGAAGACCGCGGCGACGACCCACCTCCTTGAAAGTAGCAAAATTTTACAATCTTGTGCGAATTAGAGATCCACCGACTCCAGGATGAAGACACGAGCGAGCTATCGCTCACCCTCTCTGTTTCGCGCCTCGATTCGCCACTACAACTGGAAAGTGAGCAGGGTCCATGACGAGTGGTTCATCAACGAGGGCGCCGCCGTCTGCAGGGTCGTTGGCCTCCTCAAGACTCCGCCCCCACCGCCAATCGAAAAAAAAGAAATTTGAAATGAACATGTTAGAATCTAATCAGGTCTGAATCATCACTAACTGGGATGGGTATGGGAACAATTTTTCTGGACCCACGGGTAATCGGGTGGGATCTGGTAACTTATGTAGCACAAATACTTCTATTATGGAGCCGTTGTATCTGAAACGTGTCGGACACGTGTTGTCTTTTTTTTTTTTAAAGAATTTGCCACGTATCCACGTGTCGTGTCCATTTCAACGTAGCCGTGTCCGTGCAACATAGCTGGTAACTACTATCCCGCCCCGAATCCGACCCATTGACAAGCCTAATTTAGACCTTAGTGTTAATTTCTTATTTACTTTATTACTTATGAATTTTCTTAATTTTAAATTTTCTCTATTTTCTCTATTTTTTAAATTTTCAGAAAAATCCCTAGTGTCTTTTGTTGCTACTTGCTAAAACCTAAGATATTCCTGCTGCTTTGCTCTCACTTTTGCTTTCTACAACATGAAGACCGCTTAAGGAGGATGCCTGGCTCAATGGCAAAGGCCCGGGGGCAAGCACCTGGTTCGGGCTATGGCCTTTGTTCCACAGAAAGGATTAAAAAAGAATAGCAGTTAACAATCAATACTCAACAGGTGACATGATTATGTAACAAAAAGTAATAAAATGCAACCAGGAGGTATGGTTGTATTGTTGAAAGAGATTTGAAGCCTTTTGGTGGAGCAAAATAGGTTGTGCAAGGGCTCTGCTATCCAGAACCAGAAGTGGAAGAAGGAGAAAGAAAGAAGAGGGATAGGCCCAAACAAATAAATATTTAATCCACAAGATTTCCAAACTGATTACTACTTTTCTTCATTTCAATCCCGGATAATAAATTATTGTCTGACTCCTTTCCCCTTAATTGCTCGCTAAGTTATTTTGGCTTATCTGCTACTATGTGTTTACTTGTGCAGATGATGTACCACCTTTTGCCTTACAAGAGGATAAAGTTGTTGAGATACAAGGAGATCCTACTGGAATGCACAAAGCACTGGAACTGATTGCTTCTCATTTAAGGAAGTTTCTTGTCGACCGGAGTGTGATTCCAGTATTTGAAATGAGTGTAAGTTATCTTGTTTTATTTTTTGATTTTCTGGCAATCACATATTTTTTACTGGTACATCCTCTCTTTTTACTTTTGCCGAACTTTTGTTAACCTACCTTGCAGATGCCAAGGTCTATTTCTCAGATGCAGCAGAAAATGCCACCTCCTCAACCCTGGGGCCATCCTCAAGGCCTTCCACCAAATCTTGGTGGTTCAGGTTTTACTGGAAATCCACAGTTCATGCCTCCAAGGCCGCATGATAATTTCTATGCTCCGCCTGACATGCCTCCCTTTGAGAAGCCACCCCACCATGGTATATCTGCATTTGGTCGGGATGCGCCACCCATGGGAGTTCATACTTCAAGCAACCAACAGCTAGGCAATCAGGTATATTGTTTTATTTGTGTCCAGCAACTTTAGAAGGAAATATCATTTAAACATTTTTTTGACAATTATATGGATTGGCTCCTTGCTTTTGGGGACAGGTGACACAGCACATGCAAGTTCCAATATCCTTTGCTGATGCTGTGATAGGGGCAGCTGGTGCGAATATTAGTTATATCCGTAGAGCCAGTGGGGCAACCGTGACAATACAGGAAACAAGAGGCGTGCCTGGAGAGATGACTGTTGAGATTAATGGGAGTGCTACACAAGTTCAAACTGCCCAGCAATTGATACAGGCATGTTTTGTCTTTTTGTTCTCCTCGGAGTTTGCTATTCTGGTTCTAATTTCACATGCTAGCTTTGATCTTTTCACATGCATTACAAAATGCAAGTTACTTTCAGCGTTATTCATGTTAAATGGCCGCCAAGAAGTGACATCTAGTACATTTGTTTGCTGTTGCAAGCCACAATGCCTAGTTTGATACCTGGCATCCTGGGTTTGATGTGATGACTAGATTGTTGTCACGCCCCGCTTTCCAAAATACGGGAAAACGGAGTCGCGACGAAGGTCGGCGACGTATATACGCGAGGAAAATACCCCACGTATACACGCTGAGCCTAAAATAACCCGAACAAGTTATAAATCTCTACCATAAATCAAAATCACTGCAATAATACATATAAAGTCTAACACAATGATAGCATATTAGTAAGAATAAGGAATGTGACAGGATGCGATATATGAATAGAAGAGTAGGAATACCGATAATTAAAAGGGAGAGACTCCAGCTCCTCAAGGTAAATATGATCGTCTCCAAATACCTGATCAATAATAAATAGCCCTGGATCTGGATATGCAGATCCAGGGAGTCAGAACTCCTAGTGAATGTATAAGAGAAAAAGGAAAGACATGCGAATATAAATGTGAGCAACTAGGAAACAGATATGCTGGAATAAAACAAAAGTAACATATGAAACATGGATAGAAAATAATAAAGCCCATCAATACAAAATCAGATGTCCAATCGGTTGTCAGGTGTATAGTCAGTTCGTTGGTATTATTAGATGTTTACAATCAGTCAGTATATCAAGTTCAGTCTATAATGTCAATGTGAGATTTCAGTTTGTTATTTGTTATGTCAGCGAACACCAATTGCCACCTGTAATAGACGCATCCCATACTACGTCTACTACACGTGTCAATCAGGGTCCTAAGTTATTGAAATTAACAGAAGAGACATTGTCCATGCTTTAGGTGGGTCCCGTACATACCCGGGACCACGGCCTCAGTTTCCTGGCGCTGAACCAGGCCGTACCGCTAGGTACTCAGTAGCAGTAACAGTAATCTCACTGTGAAAACAGTGGAACAGTAACAGTACAGATGGGATGTCAGTCATCCCCCAGGAACCCTGCAGTGGAACCCTCAGTCGGCTGCGCAACCTGTATCCTAGGTCCACCCAAAATACAGACGCTGTCTCCTCCATCAATTTCCCCAATCCCGGTATAAGTTGTTCAATTACTTTATTATTGAATTCAGTAAAAACAATCAATACTCATGTTACCTGTAACACTGGGACGATGCAGTGACAGTAACGATACAGTACAGTAACAGTCAGTAATCGTATACACGGTGAACAATATCAGTAACAGTGAACAGTAACAGTAACCGTGTATACGATGAATAATGGGGCTGTACAGGGTGTTACGGTCAAACAATCTTTTCCCAGTAGCTTTCAGTAACATGAATTATACAGTAACAGTCCTGCTACTGCTCAAGAAGCAGTCTCAACTAAAGCTGATCATAATCTCATCCATCCGTACTAAAGAGATATCAGTAACTGATCCATCAACTTATAGTCTCAATACAATCATCATGAATCATTAAGTATCAGTCCATATCAGCGTAATCCAATACGGTAAACCACCATCTCAATGAATCGATAATTAGTCCTCTCCTCGATACCAATCTGTTCTAATCCTATAACCACCAATAACTGAGATCAAATAATAACTGTTATCAAACTCTAAGATATATATAAAATGTGGTCTCCGATATTAATGAAATCACTCTCGTAATAACTCTATCTCCATAACTGAATTGATCAGTAAATAAACATGAAGCACATGGTATATCCTCGAGATCAACTAAGTCAACATACACCACAATCATGTCTGAATAGGAAACATCCTCAAAGAACTGAAATCTAGAATAGACCACTTATAAGTCAACATAACTAACTCTTAATTTCAATAGTCACATGATCATCCAGTATCAATTCATATCGAATAATCTGATACAATAACTGCCGTTCCCAACCTATTTCAATAACCAAAGCTCAGTCCTCTCACTCCATCAATCTACTCTGATCCTCAAGTCCTCACAAGTTCCCATTTCTATCAAGGTCAATCATAAGATCCCAAAACTCAGCAACATCTCAGATACATGCCTAAGATCTATTAGGTCAAGTCAAGCCAACCAATATCTATTCCTCAAAATCATATTCATCCATTTATAGTCAAGCTCAATGGGTAAAGTCCTCAATCCAATAAGAATCTAAGAACAGCAGTCAGCCTAGGGTTAGTCGACTAGGAGAAAGGAGCAAGTCGATTAGGGTAGGGGTTAGTCGACTAACAAGTATAATAAGTCAACTAATAAAGGGTACTAGTCGACTAACATGGAAGTAAGGTCGACTAACAGGAGTAATAGCCTGAAACAGAGAGTACATGACCTACAGGACAAACACATAGTCGACTGCAGCTAGGATAAGTCGACTAATTTATGATATTAGTCGACTACAAGAAATGGCAAGTCGACTAGGGAGGTTATTAGTCGACTATAGGAAATGGGGTAGTCGACTAGAATTGGTTACAGTCGACAAACAGAAGGTCAACAACTATTCTAAAGGGAAGCCTAGTCGATTATAGGGTAAGGGTAAGTCGACTAACAAGGGTATTAGTCGACTAATTTAATGGGTAAGTCGACTAATGGTCCTGCAATCTGATACTGAATTACACTAACACACATTCCCACATTCTATTAAATGCACTCATACTTCACTCATGCACACATCACCCAAGCATATAGGTTTCTACACTACATCTATGCACACACATTAACGTACACACATATAATCATGTAACACTTGCGCACTACACATTAACTTACATCACACACATAAACGTATCGATGAACACTTAATTAAATAAAGAGAGAGAAGGACACTCACATAGGAGGGGCTGCCGGGGGATCTCCGACGACGGGCTATCGCGCGCCAGGGAAGAGGGGGCTACTGTGTGCGGCATGGCCTGCTGATCTGCTGTGCTGGATCTGCAGATCTGGGCGCTGGTGGACTGCCGGACTGGAGGAGGGTGATCCGGCCATGGTAGCTTGCGGCTTGCTGTTCCTGTTGCCGCCATGGTTCAAAGACTCGGCCGAGTCGGAGACGAGTCGACCGAGTCGTATCCGTCTCGGCCCACTCCGAGACGAGTCCGAGTCACGAGTCGATCGACTCAACTCAGAGGAGACTGACTAGGCCGAGAATCGGAATTGACTCGGTCGATTCGGTATTATGATGATAATTTTGTGCCTCATCGCAATTCAATATGGAAATAACTACATTAGCATGTATTTATGAATGAGTTTGTTCAATTTACTATATTGTGCATGTATTTTGATATGCTTCTACTGACGACGCGTGTATTCATACTTTCGCTTTATGTTTAGCGTGCTAGGTGATATATTTTGGACATGTGATACATGAATATGGATGTCTACATTTTTTAAAGATTTATCGTGATATTTTTCAGAATTTTTTAGCTTTCTATATAGCGTTTTGCGCGTATCGCCCGATACCGATCCAAGTCACCGAGACCGATCCGTCTCAGTGCCCGCCGAGTCGGCGGCCGAGACCGCGACTGTGAACCATGGTTGCCGCGGGTGCACCGAGGGAGGAGTGCGACAGGGAGAGGTGCTGCTCGGCCTGGGGAAGATGGGGCGGCAGTCTGGGCAGCCTGTTGTGCTGCTAGTTGCGGCCATCTGGACTGGAGGAGGCGCTGCTCTGATGGTGGTGGTGGCCGCCAGGATGCGCAGAGAGGAGGGGACTGCTGTGGTCTGTTGCTGGAGCGCTGGAGTGGGCTGCCGTGTTGCTGCTGCGCCAGGGAGCAGGGCTGGAGGTGGGAGGCGCTGGCCTGCCGTGTGGAGGAGGGAGCTGCTGCGCCTGGGCTGGCTATGGCGCTGCCGCTGCTGCTGCGCTGGCTGCTGTGCGGCAGGGAGCAGGCGGCCAAGGAGGGTGGGCACGGCAGGACAGGTGGGGGAGTGGGATCTGGCCAATGGAGGGTGTTGGCGGCTGTGAGGGATGGAGAGGATTAGATTAGGGATTTTGTTTAGGTGGTTAGGATTAAGATCATGGGATTTGTGATTTAGGGGAATTAGTTAGGATTTAGATATGATTTGGATTTGGTTGTTGGGATTAAGATACTGGGATAATGGGTTTCGGGTTTGGATCATGGGTATTCGGTATCAGTTGAGATAAAAGGGATAATGGGTTTCGGGTTTGGATCATGGGTATTGATGGGTTTGGGTCCAAATGGGTAAATGGGTATTAATCAAGGGAAAGGAAATGCAATAATAGTAATACCAATAAAACACTAATAAAAATAATAATAATACTAATACTAATTAACAACAATAGTAATTAATAATAACAAAAACAATAATAATAGGAATGATAATACCGCTACCACTAGTATTTTTACTAATATTAAAAATAAATAAAGAATATAATATTAACACTAATAATAATTAATAAACTCCGACAATAAAAATAAAGATAACACTAATAGTAATAACAATAAATAATAATCATAATGGACTAATAATAATAATAAAATTAATCATTAAATTAAATTAAATACTTTAGAAAAATAAAATACAGTATTCCTGACTAGGGATATTACAATTGTAGTGGTTGGAAGCTGAACATGCCTGGCCCGTTTAACATGATTAGTCTCAATTATTGATCATCATTGTTTGTGTAGTATTTGCCATGTGAGAATCCATGCGTTTCATCTGTTCCTCAATATAAAAAATAATCCTGAAATAGTAACATGCTAATTAGAAATATAGAAAAATAATTTGTTTCTTTTCCACAATTATTTATTTTATTACAAGCTTGGATTCTAATAGAAAAGTAAAGTTCAAGATGTTTCCTGGGTGCTCTAAAACCCAACTCTCATGATCTTTCAACTTCATGAAATCCACAAGTTTCAGCTCTGTTCTTGCAAATATGTTTAGGAGCCTCGTTATCCCATGACAAACTTTTTTTCATCACAAGTAAGAACGAAAGCAAATTTAGGATTTTCTTAGCTCTACTTGCAAACTAAGGCTTCTAAAGCATGTTTTAAAATTCTTCTGGAAGTGATCTCTTTCATCTGTTAGTGCTGGTCTGAAAAGGGCAAAAAAGTTTACAGGATGAAACAAAATAAATTTGGGTCATCAACAAAATTCCAGAGAACCCTACACCTATCTGCTACAATAAAAAAGAAAGCACAAACCATCTTGAAACCCAAAAGAAAAATGGGAATGAAGAGAGCTATAGGGGATTGTAGGGAGAAGAGAGGGAGGAAATTAAGATGACGAACACATCCTTGCCTCCTGGTTTTCCCATTGGCGATCCTCTGTCGTTAGAACCCAGCCACTATCTGTGTTTTACGATTTGTGAAAGAAGACATGGTTAAATAAGTAATATTGATGGTTGGGTGTTGGGTCACAATGTAGATAACCATGATCGATGTAGACATGGTTATTTACGGCACCTAGCCTCAATGATTTGACACATCTAAACCAATATAGCGTTTTCACCCAAAGTCCGATAAATAGGCATGGACCCGATATATCGGCCGCAATTTTGGCGATTTTGGACCTGATATAGCGTTTTACACCCAATTTCTAAGTTAGTTATTTGGGTAATTCGAGCGATGCGGTAATGTGACATTTGTGAAGATTCTACACTTAAATAGTGATTATGGATTCATAGGCTTAATGCAAGTTATCGAGTTAAGTATATCTTTAACATATAAGTAAGATGTTTTATGCAACTTTATATAATTTATGCATATATTGTCTTATTGAGATACAATTCAAGATAAGAATATATGTATATTTACAGTCCGATTTTGACATCCGATTTTTGAAAATATCTCCGATATATCCTTGATATATCCTTATCCCCGATAAATTTTCCCAGCCGCTGTGGCTGCCATTTAGAACACTGCGCACCTCTTACGCGGGCTTCGCACCCTTTATACCACGGGCTTCACACTCCAATCTCAAGAATCCAAGAGCTCTGAAATTTTTACTGAAAATTTTTTATTTAATCATTGTCTGCCCAATAAAGAAGTCTGGGGCCTATTTTATAGGCCTGAAAAAAGTTTGGTTCTCAGATATAACCGATGTGGTACTAAAAAAATAAAATAAAGAAAACAACTACACTCAAAATAGACTAAGGCATCAAGCAAGTGGTAACTGGCGTGATGTCCTAATCAGGCATGGGCAAGTCAAGACACTTGTGCACAACAATGTCAAAAAGTTCAGACCTTCTTGGTTCAACTGTGTAGGGGCAATCGTACCTGCTGCTAGTTGTCAGCTTCAAGTTCAGATAAACTGGTAGTGAAGAAGCAATCTTATAATGTGTGAAAAGATTCGATATTTGAGAGAGGAATTCAGTATCTCTCGTTAGCATGCGTACCTAGGTCTCAATCTTCTTGCAAAGATGATACTTCTTTTCTGTACTAATTAGATACCATTGATAGCATCTGATGTAATGAAGATACAGTTGACTGGTCTTCCAGATCCAAACACAATTCTATTGTCCAGGTTGAACAGTGCTTGATGGTTCGATGGTCTTAAGACCAGGAGAATAGACAATATATTTATAATTATTGTTGTTATTTGTTCAAGCTTAGTGAAGCAAGAGCAATGACATCCAACTGTTTGGATAACAACGAACGACTACATTTCATGCATATGACTTGTACTTTTAGATATTTAATGGATCAGGTCAAGCTGAATCTTAGGAATATTGGCATTGAAGAAAAAGTCTAAACAAGTGATTGTGAATTATTGTTCAACATGTTTTTGAAGAGGGAACTTCCCCCCATTATATCAGTGGTAAAAATGCGATCCTCTTCAGGAAAAATGAAAAAGATGCCGGAGGGGGCTTTGGGAAGTGGGAACTATTGTTGGAAGCACTTGATCAGATAAGAAAGGAACCCGGTTCGTTCTGTGACTATCAACTGGGTAATATTCCATGTTAAATAATTACCTTGCGAGAAATGGTTATGGAGCATGCTTCAAAGTCTCGATATTGTTATCGGTCTCGGGTCCCCCTTTTGATATCAGTATTGGGATGTCTGGTAGATTGGGTTGGAAATACCGGATTGTTGGTATCCGTTACTTAATTTTTTGTTAAAAAAAAAACCCAAACACCATCAAGAGAATTAGCAACATTTTGACATGATGAAGTGCAGATTCGGCTTCAGTAAAATATTGCTTAATAGTTTCTATTGTTAGACAAGAATCGAAAGATAAAGCAATCCAAGCGATTCAACTTATAAGGGTACTTGAATAAGTTACAATCACATGTTACATATTTTTTTCAAGGTTGAAATACCTAAGCTTCTGCCAACAGAGATCAAGTAGTAAAGTAACAATCAAAAGATAATTAAATTAACATGCCATTTATTTAATTTAAACCTGATCATGTTCTAATTTAAACATGATCACATTCTAATTGAAATATTATACATTTGCAAATAAATTGTTGTGATATTCAATTGATTTAAAATAGCATATATTTAATTAATTAAATATGTTAGTTGTTTGAAAATAGATGTAACAAGATTTTAAGAGAAATACAATTTACTTAGATAGTAATAGATTTATCCAATTTAATAATTCACATTTAACTAGTTTTGGGCATGTACCATGCACACGAATTTTTTTTAATAAGAAAATTAGAATGACAAATTGATAAGAATTTCATTTTATATTTTTATTTAAATTCTTTTGAGGAACTTGATACCTACCTATTTAACATAATTTCACGAGTATCTATCAATTTTTTTTTATCTAATTCAATTAGAGGAATATATAAATTCATAAGAATTATACTAGAGATAATTTAATATTTAGAAAAGATATTTGATGAAAATTAAAGAAAGAACAAAAAAATAAAGAAATCTGAAAAAGGAAAAGAAAGAACCAAAAAAGTAGAATAATATCAGAAAATTTAAAAATATAAATAAATAATAAGATAAGAATTAAAGAGAATAACACAAAGGATAGCTAAAAAAAGAACAAATAATCTGGAAAGAAGTACATAAAGAACAAAAAAATAGATAGTATGATAAAGGGAAAGAAAGAAATAAATTAAAAAAAGAAACTAAAAGAATTGATAAAACGAAAAACTCTAGTGAAAATCGAAAATAAAGAACATAAAAAAAGAATAGAAAATAAAATATGGAAAAAAAAAAGAAAGGAATGAATTGGAAAAAAGAAAAGAAAAATTTTTGGGGAAAAAAGAAAGAATTAAAAAATAAGTAGAATAAATTTGGAAAAAATACTAAGTATGGAAAAAATAGTAAGTACGAAAAGTATAAATCAGAAAATCTGGAACCAAAAATGAAAGACCAAGAAAAAAGTAAAAATCTTCAATAGCACAAAATCTTGGAAGAGAAACAAATGAATTAGGAAAGAGTAGAAAGACCAGTGGAAAAAAGAAAATAAGAAAAGGAAAACCTAGAAAAATAATCAAAAAGAAAGATTTACAAAAAGTTAGAATAAAATCATAAAAATAGAAAAAAAAAAGGAAAGAAGAGAGTATCAAAAGATTTTGGAAGGAAAAAAAATAAAAGGAATCATAAAAGAAAAGGAAAAGAAAAATCTAGAAAATATGAAAAGGAATAATAAAACAGTAGAATATTTTCAGAAAAAGGAAGGTAGACATAAGAGAAAATACTGAACTAAATGAGAAAAAGTTAAAGAAGAAAATTCGGAAGAAAAAAAATAAGAATCATAAAAAAGAAAAGAAATAATATGGCGGAAACAGAAAAGAAATAATTATCGAAAAAAAGAAAAGAATTCTGGAAAAAAGAGAGTTGAAAATCAACAAATAGAAAAAAGAATAAAAATGTAGAACATATCCAGAAAATCTAAAGGATAAGAGACATGGTTTGAAGGAAAAAAAAAAAAACAAAGAATCTAAAACTGAAAAGAAAAAATCTGGAAAGAAAAGAAAGAATTCCGAAAAAATTAAAATAAAAAATATAGAAAGAAATAACATAAAAATAGAGTAGACAAAATAAAGAAAGAAGAAATTTATGAAAAAGAAAAAATGTAATATTGAAAAGGTAAAGAAAAAGAAAAAAAAAATCTATAAAATAAAGTATATAATTTTAATTTAAAAAAAGAAAGAAAGAAACTGTAATAGAAAAGCTGAAAGTTATAAAAAAGATAAGTAAAGAGGAAATATAGAATGAAAAGAAAGAACAATAGCAAAAAAGAGAGGAAAGGAAGACAAGGATAGAAAAGGTCACTAAAAGAAAAGTGTAGGAAAAAAAACTCAACATATTCAAAACAAACAAGCTTGATTTTTGAAAGTAGGGGAAAAAAAAACAGTCAAAGAAAGTGGAAATGAAGTCTGAAATAAAAACAAAGTATAAAAAGGGTAGAAAAAGTCATGAAAGGGAGAACAGAGAAAACAAAGCAAAGAGTATAAAAAATTTCTGGGAAAGAAAGAAAAATAAAGGATCAAATAGAATAAACCTGATAACTTAATAAACAAGTGAAACAAAAAAAGTCTAGGAAAGAGTAAGAAATCAAAAAAGAAAAGAAGAAATCTCAAAAAATAAAAAATCTAATGAAAATAAAAGAAAGATTTAGAAAATAATAAAAGAAAAAAACTGACAGAAAGAAAAATAAGGATAAAAGAGTAGATTTGAAATCAAAATAAAGAAAGAATGAAACAAATTGGACAAAGATAACGATATAATCTTGGGGAAAAAAGAGAAGTCACAGAAGAAAAAAAGGCAAAAAGAGAAGGAAGAACTAAAATTAGAGAAAAAGAAAGCAATTTGAAAAAAAAAGGAAGAACATGAAGAATTGAAAAAAAATAAGTAGTACCTAATAGGTAAAAAAAGAAATAAAAATTGATAAAAAGGAAAAGAAAATTATAATCTGGAATAAAATGAAAGACAAAGTGAAATATTTTAGTTTTTTAATAAGTTAAAAAAATCAATAAAGGAAAATAGGATGAGAAAAAAAATTAATGGAGGAGGAAGAGAGATCTTTTAAGAGGGATCGAAAGAAGACATGGAGAGAGAGGTCTTCTTCTCCTGTGACCTAAGAGGGAGATATCTTGAGGTTTTTCTCCCATAAATTTGAAAAAAAAAAAATGAAAGAAAAAGAGAATTGGATTAGAAAAAAAAATGAATAATTTGGAGTGAGACTATACTCTCAAAGGTTGCTCGACGGAGAGGCTTGGCCAACTAATTTTTTAGTGCGTCTCCGGTGTTTTGCATCGAAAGAAAAAGTAGAATCGGTATGGGTGGAAGCCACTTGACCGGACACTCAGGTCGGGTCAAAGTTGACCCATTCTGATTGGCACCCTATGGTTGGTTGAACTCAATATATTAAAGAGCTTTATTTAACTATGAAGCATATGAAGAAGAGGTGACATGGATGAAGATAAGTCACATAGGTTCATGTAAAATGGTCAGATAGAGCCTGTATCGTTAGGTATAATCCATCCTCTTGCCGTTTGTCGTTAACCTATGAGAGCCCAAGTTAGGTACTTCTCAGGCCGACAGCACTCCAAGACAAAAAAAAAAGAAGAAGAAGGAAAAAAGAAACAAAAAATGGATAAAAACAAGCTTCTCAGTGAGAGCTGAGGGAAACAAGCTTCATAATTGGTCCAAGGAAACTGGGGTTAACTAATATCAAAGTGAGCCAGCCATACATTACTTCTATTATTTTGTCTTTCTATTATTTTGTCGAACAGAAGTGAGATAATATGCTGTCTTTATGCGCTTTGTTTTCATAGTATGATTAAATTGTCTGCTTGAAGAAAGGTTAAACAAAAATAAATGAAAGAACCTCTTTCTGTCTTCTTTCTTCCTTTGCCCCCGCCACCACCACTAGGACTATAAATGGTACCCGAAAACCGATCCGATCTTTTACTAATGGATTGGGTTTGGATCAAAAAACTAGACCCGAAATTCTTATCGGGTCGGGTTCGGGTATTACTATTTTAAACCCAAAATCTGATAACAAACCCGAAAAGAGAGTAATGTTATAAAATGATACTTATCATCATACATTTCACTATATTTAAATTAGTAAAATTATAAAATGAGAACTTGATCATATATTATCAAAGCAAAGTATATAAATTTTCATTTTGCATCTTAATAAAATTGAAGTACGATTATAAAAAATAACTCTCATTGGAACATTAATACATCTATTTAAAATCCTAATCTGACCCGAACCTGATAAGGAAGAAGAGAACCCGAGTCCGAACCCGAATTTCTTATCGGGTTTGGATATGGCATGGATCCGACCCGAACCCGACCAGTTTACACCCCTAACCACCACCCAAAAAAAAAAAAAAAAAAAAAAAAAAAAAAAAAAAAAAAAAAAAAACCACCAAGTTTTTGAGCAATGAAATACAACTTGTTATGTATTTCTTCTCTTCCACTGCCATAGTGCCATGTTCCTGCCAAGTGCCATTTTTTTTTCTCCAAAATTTTGCTTTTATCTTTTATTGAGAAATAGTTTTGAAGTTTAACTTGTGTTACTATCCTTGTTTGATTTGTATTGTTGTTGACAATTGTTGATTCTACTGCAGAATTTCATGGCTGGAGCGGGTGCCCCAGCACAGAACAGAGCACCCCCTGTTGACCATGGTTACAGCTCACACGCGCCATCTTATGGATCGGCATACGCTCCCCCAGTCAACTCTGGTCCTGCTGCCCCCCATGGCGGCGGTTATGGTTCTTCTTATGGTTCAAGTTATGGATATTAAACATGAACGTGGGTGCGCTAACAGTAAATTAGTGTAAAGCCCAACTCTTAAAAAGGGAGATAGGCTAGGTTTTTGAACTAATGAGACATAAGAGTAGTTGTTGCCAGAAAGAAATTATGTTTTGCAGATTGCTATGAGGTACTTGTTAGGAGACTGGGAATGTAACTGGACTCGTACTATTGTTTCTTTGCATTGCTCAATGAGTTTGTGTCTGTTGCCATTCCTATGTGCTTGTCTCTCTAATTCACTTGTTTTCTCAACATTATACAGGTATGCCACTAATTTTTCATTTCTGCAGCTGTTGTTGTAGTTTCTCATGAATGATGATCAAGGCCATCTTCAAGGTTGCACTCACAACCCCCACAACCATGGTGGTCCTTGTCCACATGTTGATAACGGTCGGTTTGTTGAAGCTTGGGGAACCCTTGTTAGCAGTTATATCTTTTGGTAGCAATTGATCTCGTTGGTTTTGATGTCTGTATTGCACTTTTATTTTTGCAGCAAATTTACTTAGTTTGGCTGCAATTTACGTCTCCCCTTTCTTGTTTCATGCTCTCAAAGAGTACAATTAGGGGGCCGTTTGTTTCGCGTAAAAGTCCGTAAATCATAAATGATTTACAACCCAGTTACAACTACGGTGTTTGTTTGGACTGTAATTCGTAAAAGGCTTACACAATCCAATTATCACTCACTTGCAAACCCAATTGCTACTCACTTGCAGCCCAGTTACAGTTAATTTTGTGGTCATGCAAATTGTATTATTTTTTTATGTTAATATTAATTTTTTTTAATATTTAACATTTTTAATATTTATTTGTAATATTAAAACTTTTAAATCACCAAATAGTTAATTTTGTGGTCAACTTTTTCACTTACGACTTACACATTACGACAACCAAACATCGTAAACACAATACACTTTTCCACTTACAACTTTATATTACCAACCAAACACCATAAAGCTTACATTCATGTAACTCATTTACAACTGTAAAAGACTTTACTAATTACGACTTATGAATTACGGCCAGATATGACAACCAAACAAGCCTTAGATTTCAGAGTAGGCCACAAGGGAATAGTTTTGTGCAATTTTGCTTGTTGGGAAAGAAAAAATGTTTATGAACAACCTTTTCCAACAAAACAATTTTTCTTTCTTCTTTTTTATTTAAATTTATGAATTCAACTAAAAAAAATTTATGTCTTTATTCTGTTGCCTGGGTTTGCAAACAAATCATATATTTTTTTGGGCGATGAGAATATTGATGAGGTCATAGTCAACTTGAAGGAATACAAATATAGTTGAAATTGACCTAATCTAAGTCATAAACTTATTATTATAATTGTTGTTAGCCATTTAATTTTACTTTTTGACCCTAATTTTCAAGGTCTTTTGAAGACCGCGTAACTAAAAGGTTCGACAAGCAATCTAAATGAAATTAGTGACGATTTCTGCATTTGAGATGAATTCGGCTGATTCCCCCAACGTGAGTCATAATTTACGATACAAATTCTACTCAAAATATAATATCCTGTTACAAAATTTTTTCTATTATAACTTCAACCATTTCGATTGGAATTCTAATATGACAGTGACTCGCGTTCGTGTGTTACGTTCAAATCAATTCTATCCGTCCATTTTCAAACTACTAAAATCTAGAAATCTAACTATATATTTATATCCTCATCTAAAAAGAAATTAAAAATAAAAAATAGCATTTATTAAATAGAGAATCAAGAATTCAATTCAATATATGTATTCTTTTTCATGATTAAATATTTAAAATTTTTCACTGTTATTAACCCCCGCTCCCCCCCCTCTCATCCATATGTCAAAAAGAAAATGGAAAAAAGTTGTTACAATACCCAAAAATTTAACCATATCATTTACATCCATATTTCAAAAAAGAGTTTCTATTTGAAAAGGAAGTTTGAAAGTAAAAAAGAAAAAAATTTGTTTGAGGTAAAAAAAATATATATATATATATGATACTCATTCCAAAAAAGAATATTTCACTACAACCACTTACTTTACTTCATAATTAGAAAAAAAACTCAGCGTCATAATTTGATTCGCTAAAGCCTTATCCACGTCAGCAAAACTGATTCCTCTCAACCCCACTTGTTTATATATTTTCATTTTCTATTTTACCCTTCCCCATTATACCGGACGTTGCTCACCCTCAACCTTAACCCCGACGCAGAGTAATTGCGAGTTGACTTACGCGATCAGATCGTCGTGGGGGTTAGAAGGGGGCAGGGAGCCCCCTCTCCGGGGTCGGCGCGAAGCCCCTGGAATATATTTTTGTGGATCAATTTTT
This sequence comes from Agave tequilana, assembly GCA_038442645.1. Classification (NCBI taxonomy): domain Eukaryota; kingdom Viridiplantae; phylum Streptophyta; class Magnoliopsida; order Asparagales; family Asparagaceae; genus Agave; species Agave tequilana. The sequence continues at coordinate 12,468 of JAVJIF010009048.1, read as the reverse complement.
TTACAGATCTCGTTTTGTTTGTACCTTCGATGAGTTCTACGAGGACTGACTGAGAAATAAATCATTTTGTATGGACTACGATCATGGTCGCAGTTCTCACAAAATGTCAAAAATAGGACATTTTGTGAGGACTGCAACTCATAAAGACTCAAATATAGGACATTTTTGTGAATATTGTGGTCATAATCACAGTCATATAAAGACTCAGAAACATGATATTTTTGTGAAGATTGCGACTGGTCGCAGTCCTCATAAATTGTGCATTTTATGAGGACTGCGATCATTATCGCAATCCTCAGAAATAGGATTGCGATCGTTTTTTGAGGGCTGCGATCTCCATATTGTGATTATTTTGTGAGGACTGCAATCACAGTCGCAGTCCTCAGAAATAGGTTATTTTCGAAGCGATCCATTTTTTTTGAAGCGATTATTTAGCGGCATTTTCATCTTTCACTGTTGATGAGCGTTTCAACGCTTAACATGTAGGCATACATCTTTACTTTTAAAAAAAAAATGGCTGGAGCGCACAAAATTATGAAGCTGAGTTTTTTTTACTTTTACGATTTGATATATGGTATAGCGAAAAGCCCCTTTCAAAAAAAGAGATGAAAGGTTTTTTTTCCTATTCAAAATTAGAATCTCCTAGAATAAGAGCAAATGCCTAAAAAGAATCAGAGATGAAAGGTTTTTGTTGAAGATTCTTGATGGCCGTGCATTCATGTCGTTTCTTTAGTCGTCGTAGTTCAGTATTGAATTTGAGATTTTTCATATCTCGTCTCCAATTTTGTCACATTGAGTCTATCCTCAAGAAGATTATTTCTTAAATTAAATAATACGATACACTTATTTTCACTCTTTTCCTTTCATCATTTGTTAGAAACAAAAAAATAATTTTTCTTGTAATTATCTTTATCCATATAATTACATGAAAGTGGCATTTAAACCACATACCTTATTGAAAATTAAAAAAAGAAATATTGGTTTTAGTTATTGATATTTTTCCCTTATAGGTTTGGTGGATTGGGGCTCTACTTTAAACTTGAATCTAGTTTTCAAACGGCAAGCTTCGTCTCAGAACCAAAATTACAACCATAAATTTGGATTTTTTTTAATTTTAAAATTACACCTAAAATAATAGTTTATTCAACATTTGTTCTACTTCCAAAAACTTGAAGATGTCAGATTGACAAATAGATTGATATTTAAATATGTAATTTTGATTAAATAACAAGTATCCAAATAAACTATTATTTTTTTCTTCAACGAGAAGATTAAGAGGATCAAGAGATAATGGTGAGAAGATAAAAGTAGAGACACCTTTTACATTGTAACATATTTCCTTGTAAAAAGAATAAATCATGTGTCTCACTAAGAAATGTTGGGATGGACATTTTAGTTAATGAGGGTGCATCCAGAGTTGTAGTTGGATACTTTTGAGACTACTCTTCCAACCAAAGAATAAACCAATTGCCATTTCGAGAAATTACCTTATCCAGGAAAAGAAATTTTGTAAGTGTGAAAAATGATGTGTGATACATGTGATTAAAAGTCGTAATTCTGCTCTTGAATTTGAGACCTCTCATAACTAATTCCACGTCTTAATCATCGCGCTAGACATTATAACAAAATTCTCATCTTGTATGCTTATATTGTAACCAGGGTGCAAATGGACTGGGCTAACTAGAACCCGATTGTGGTAGATAAAAATCGGCTTACTGTAAATTGGACTCACCACAAGTGAAGTTTGATCGCTCTCCGAGAATGTTACCTGTCAGAACACACAGTGAAGACACCTTTCAAGTAAGGAGCACCGATGTGGTGCCGACCTAAAACTTCGGGCGTGAGAAATAGTAGTCAAAATAGAAAGATGGGTGGATCAGCAGAGGATTACTGCCTGTGTGTAATGGTGGATTAGAACAGAGAAACTTCCAGTGTATTGAATGGACTAGCATAAGAAAATGCTAGTGGTGATTGGACTAGCACAGAGAACTGCTAGTGTGGTGATTGGACTAGCACGAGAAACTGCAAGCATAATGAAATGGCGGATGGAATATGGAACCTTCCAGTGCAGTGGTAATATGTGTGTATATGCTTTGAATGCTGGGGAAGCGATCGATCCTCTTCTCCTAGAGAGAAGAAGGATAAATGTACCGGAAATGAATAGTATCGTGGAGGCGGAATTAGCTAATCATATATTATTGGATTAGGTGTCTAAGTAATAACTATAATTGATAGCAGCATAGTCCTTTTGGGTTGCCCTCGAGATTCAAAAATAAGTATAACTAAAAGGAGAACAAAATTTCCTTTGGGAAATTAGTCCCACATTGGTGGGATAAGAAAACTGGAGGCTATCCAAGGCTATAAATAGAGCCTTAGGGATTCAGTCTAATTCACAACCTCTTGGCTTGAGTATTAGCCTCCTTTTTCTCCTCTTGGAAGAACTCTTTGATAGTTCATCCATACTTAGTTAAATTTTTGGATCGTTGGGTGTGATTCCATCAGAGGCACGACATTTGTGGTGCTTGCTTCCAAGAGATCTGAAGGGAAAATTTTAGTTGTTTACTATAACAACTAAAAGGTATGTAATTCTATTTTCTTCTGTAGTAATTTTAATTATTTACTAGAATATTAGGATTCTTTTTATGTTCATAGTTATAGATTCAATTGTGAAAACACAGATCATGTTTTAGGTTGCATGCTCCCTTAAAAGTCTAAGTTTGTTGTAATACCTAAAACCCATCAGTGGTATCAGAGCAGATTTGTTTTCAATTGAATTTGCTATAATTGTTGAATTGATAAGGTAACTAAATTTTATTTACCATATATATATTAATTCTCATTAAAGGTATAATGAGAATAAAAGGTAACTAAGTTTTATTTACCATATATATATTGATTCTCATTAAAGTATAATGATAATAAAAGGTAACTAAATTTTATTTACCATATATATATTGATTCTCATTAAAGGTATAATGAGAATAAAAGGTAACTAAATTTTATTTACCATATATATATTGATTCTCATTAAAGGTATAATGATAATAAAAGGTAACTAAATTTACTTAAATCCCAATCTTAGTTACTTTAAGGAAAAATGTGAAATTGTATGCTAACCCATGAAATTGCACATTACACTTTATAAGTCATTAGTGGAGCGTGTGTGGTTAACCAGCACACTAATAGGGACTAATAAAGAGCAGTAATGGGTATCTTATAAATTGTCATTGTTGATGGAGCGTGTGTGGTTTACCAGCACATCAATTGAGATGATAAATGACATGAAGGTTACCAAGCACATTTGCATGGTTATTCACATCTTGTTTGTGATCCTCGGTATCCCAGTCACAAATGGAAGAGCATAATCTGAGATTAAACATGCCATTGAATAGTTTCAATGAGTCTCAAAAGACTTACCTGTATGAAATTTGCAATTAGATTACGGCATCCCTTTTCTAAGTTGTGAATTTCATAGTTGGATCCTAGCCTCGATATTTCAATTTTGAGTTGTTATATTAAGGGTTATTTTTTTCTAACTCAAACTACCTTTCTTTTAGAAATGTCTGCCCCTAACGATGCTTCTGGTTCCTCCTCCTCCAATCACAACTTTTCTTTGTTGAACATCTGCTCAAAGGTGACATTAGATGGCACCAACTACAATGACTGGATGCGCAACATCAAAATGGCTCTTCGTTTCGAGGACAAGGAGTATGTCCTTGACAAAGAACTTGTTGAAATTAACGAAGAGAAGGCCACTCCTGAAGAATTAGCTGCTTATAAGAAGCACTACACGGATGCAACAAAAGTTGCTTGCATCATGGTTGCTACCATGACTCCTGAACTGCAAAAATTCTATGAGGATTACTGGCCGTACGAGATGAACAAAGACCTTATGGAAAAGTACCATAAGCGAGCTCGTCAGGAAAAGTACGAGATAGTAAAGTCCCTCATATCAAGCAAGATGAAGGACGGAGAGTCTGTCAGCGGCCACGTGCAAAAGATGCAGCGATACGTGGAACGCCTTGTGAGGCTAAATGTGCATATTGATGATGAGTTGGCTATTGACATAGTCTTGAACTCATTACCAAGTTGTTATGATCAGTTCATCTTGACCTATCATTTGAACAACAATGAGACCACATTGGCTCAATTGCACAACATCCTGAGGACAGCTGAAACTGGGATGAAGGGAAAGAGTGATCCCCCTACTCCTGCTAATACTACCGTTCTGGCCATTGGGCAAGGAAAGGGGAAAAAGAGGAAAGGTCCTCCCAAGCAAAACTGGAAGGGAAAGTCTCATGTAAAAACCAGTTCTGATATTACCCCTGTCTCTGATCCTAAAGAGGCCACTTGCTTCTATTGCAACGACAAAGGACATTGGAAACGAAGCTGCCCAAAGTATCTGCAAGATTTAAAAGATGGGAAAGTAAAATCATATACTGCAGGTATATACACTATTTCGTCTATTAACGCAACATCTTCTGATTCTTGGGTCCTTGATACAGGATGTGGGTTTCACATTTGCTCTGTATTACAGGGACTAAGAAAAAGTGAGGATGTGGAGCATGGTAGAATGAACTTGATCATGGGGAATAGGCGATCTTCACCTGTCACCAAGATTGGAGTTTATAGTCTAGTGCTTAATAATGGTGTTAATTTAGATTTATTGAATTGTTGCTACTCGTCAGAAATGACACGAAACATTATCTCTTTTCATGCATTGTTCAAACAAGGTTTTAGATATTCTTTTAATGAAGAGAATGGTTCTATTTCTGCTTATAAAAATGGCATTTTTTATTTTGAAGCTTTACCTTGTGATGGTGTGTATGAAACTGTGATGTGTGTAGACAACTTAGGTAATAGTGTATTTCAAATTGATTCGTCTAATGGTGTAGACAAAGCGTGCTTGTGGCATTGCCGTCTTGGACACATTAACAAAAAACGCATGGCTCAACTCCAAAGGATGGGGTGTTGGAATCGTTTGACCTAAGGTCAGATGATACATGCGAATCTTGTCTTTTGGGTAAGATGACAAAATCACCTTTCACTGGATTTTGTGAAAGAGGTGAAGGTTTGTTGGATCTCATACACACAGACGTGTGTGGACCCTTCAGATCAGCCACAAGGGATGCTAATCGATTCTATGTGACTTTTACTGATGATTATAGCAGATATGGTTATATCTACTTAATAAAGCATAAGTCTGAAACTTTGAAAAGTTCAAAGAGTTTAAACAAGAAGTCGAGAATCAATTAGGCAGGAAGATAAAGATGCTCCGATCAGATAGAGGCGGAGAGTATCTTAGTATCGAGTTCCATGACTATCTCAAGGAATGTGGAATAGTTTCACAATTGACGCCTCCTAGGACACCACAACTTAATGGTGTGGCTGAGAGACGCAATCGAACCTTGTTAGACATGGTGCGTTCCATGATGAGTCGAGCTTCACTTCCAATATCATTCTGGGGTATGCCTTAGAAACTGCCGCCCACATTCTTAATCTTGTTCCAACAAAGAAGGTTGCTAAAACACCTCACGAAATGTGGACAGGAAAAGTTCCCTCGTTAGCACATGTTAAGGTTTGGGGTTGTGAAGTTTTCGTTAGACGAGAAACTCACGACAAGCTTGAACCTCGTAGTGAGCGATGTGTTTTCATCGGCTATCCACAGAAGAAGTCATTTGGATATTTGTTCTACAGACCTAGTGAGAACGTGGTCATTGTAGCACGGAGAGGAGTCTTTCGAGAGAGAGAGCTCATATGCAAAGAGGACAGTGGGAGCACCGTTGACCTTGAAGAAATTCAAGAGTCAGCAGATGAAGGAACCTTTGAAACCGCTATGGTTCAACCAGAGGAAGAGATTCCAGTTGAACCCATTGACATTTCATTACCTCTTAGGCGTTCTAGTAGAGTTGGCAAGCCAACTGAGTTCTATGGTTGCCATATAACTGCAAATGGAGACACGTTTATCAGTGACAATACACTGGTAAATTTGGATGAGCCGACAAACTACAAGGAAGCCATGGCAGGCCCTGAGGCAGCCAAATGGAAAGAGGCAATGGACAGCGAGATCAAGTCTATGTATGACAACCAAGTTTGAAACTTGGTTGATCAACAACCTGGTCGGAAGACAGTTGGTTGTAAATAGATCTTCAAGAAGAAGATCGACATGGATGGTAATGTAAGCACATTCAAAGCACGATTGGTGGCGAAAGGCTTTACTCAAACCCCAGGGATTGACTATGATGAGACCTTCTCACCAGTGGCCAAGATAAAATCTATTAGGATAATGCTAGCCATAGCTGCGTTTCATGACTATGAAATTTGGCAGATGGATGTCAAAATTGCCTTCCTAAACGGAAAGTTGGCTGAGGATGTTTACATGAGTCAGCCAGAAGGTTTTGTGGATGCAAAGTTTCCCAATGGAGTATGCAAGCTTGAGAAATTCATCTATGGATTAAAACAAGCGTCTCGCAGATGGAATCTTTGCTTCGATGAGAAAGTCAAAGAGTTTGGTTTCTCTAGATGTGAGGATGAGTCGTGTGTATATGTCAATGCTAGTGGGAGCATAGTCACCTTCCTGGTATTGTATGTTGATGACATACTTCTTATAGGAAATGACATTCCAACCTTACAAGATGTTAAGTCTTGGCTTGGAAAGTGTTTCGCTATGAAGGATCTAGGAGAGGCTGCCTACATTCTAGGAATAAGAATTTTAAGGGACAGGAGTAAAAGGCTAATTGGACTTAATCAGAGTACCTACTTGGATAAAGTACTGAAACGTTTCTGTATGGAGAATTCCAAGAAAGGAGAACTGCCCATCCAGAGTAATACCAAAATGAGTAAGACTCAAAGTCCGAGTACAGATGAAGAGATAGCAGAAATGAGTAGAATTCCATATGCTTCTGCTGTTGGTTCTATCATGTATGCTATGACATGTACTCGTCCTGATGTGTCCTTTGCTTTGAGCATGGTCAGTCGTTATCAGGGAAATCCAGGTAAAGCTCATTGGGTAGCGGTTAAGAATATTCTCAAGTATCTGCGAAGGATTAAGGACTGGGTCCTAGTACTTGGTGGCTGTGATACATTGAGAGTAACTGGGTATAGTGACGCCAGCTTTCAAACAGATAGGGACAACTTCCGTTCCCAATCTGGCTGGGTCTTTACCTTAAATGGAGGAGCAGTTACTTGGAAAAGTTCCAAGCAAGACACAGTGGCTGATTCTACTTGTGAATCAGAGTACATAGCGGTAAGCGAAGCATCAAAGGAGGCAATTTGGTTGAAAAACTTCATCGAAGATCTTGGAGTTGTGCCAACCATCAAGGAGCCAATGGATATTTTCTGTGATAATGAAGGAGCGGTTGCATTAACAAAAGAACCAAGAGATCATGGCAGATCTAGACATATTGTCAGAAAATACCATTTTATCAGACACAAGGTAGAAGAAGGCCTCGTTGTAGTGAGGAGGGTTTCATCTGAAGATAATCCTGCAGATCCACTCACAAGGGTCTGAGTAGGGTTAAACACAATCAGCATGCTAGGAGCATTGGTCTGAGAGATGATGTTGGTTTTAGCAGTTAGATAGTTAGTTTGAAACTTATAACAAAGTAAATGTGATTGACTTTTGGTGATTAAATAATAGAGAATTATTTATGAGTTTGTTTACTACCTTTTGTCAATTGTTATTATTGTGTTTCATTTTGCATGTTTTACTTCCCGAATAATTTGATTATTCGAATTCCACAGTCGATCATACTTTTGGAAGTAAGTAGTGAATAAAGACTGTCATGAATAGAGTTGTGGATTGTCTAAAGAGTTTTAGACATAGCAATGGTATTGCTGCAATGTTCATGAGTACTTTGAAATGGAGATTTAAGTATTGGATTAACCCACGCTCAGAGAATTACTTCATGGAATTTATCACGAGTAATTCTGAGACGATAATATCTTATAATCTTTAAATGGAGATATATGAGTTGTGGTTTACAAGTCAGTTGTGCGTTGATAATATGTAAACGCATCAGTAACTTGATGTTATAAAACGTATTGTTGTGCATGATTTGATGAGTAAATGGTGCAAGCATATAGGTCAAAGTTTATTCGTTCCTTTTGCCCTAACGGGAAAAAGCGATATCTTTGGGCCCCTCGGTGATTTGAAGTTGACATATAGTGTCGGGCCCGACCAGGACTAAATTGATGTGTTCATTTAGTAGTTCTATGTCAGTACAAATCAGAAATCGGGAAACAAAATACTGGACAAAGAGATTGATTATGTTCCATGTCTCATGTTCAAATGATATCTTGTAGAACGAAGGATTATATGATCTCTTATCTTAGGACACGAAACTGACTAGGTCAGAGTTCGACAATGGCTTTTGGAAGCTACAATTTGCTGATCAATTAGGAAGTTATTAGACTTATCCAAGTGGGAGACTGTTGGATTAGGTGTCTAAGTAATAACTATAATTGATAGCAGCATAGTCCTTTTGGGTTGCCCTCGAGATTCAAAAATAAGTATAACTAAAAGGAGAACAAAATTTCCTTTGGGAAATTAGTCCCACATTGGTGGGATAAGAAAACTGGAGGCTATCCAAGGCTATAAATAGAGCCTTAGGGATTCAGTCTAATTCACAACCTCTTGGCTTGAGTATTAGCCTCCTTTTTCTCCTCTTGGAAGAACTCTTTGATAGTTCATCCATACTTAGTTAAATTTTTGGATCGTTGGGTGTGATTCCATCAGAGGCACGACATTTGTGGTGCTTGCTTCCAAGAGATCTGAAGGGAAAATTTTAGTTGTTTACTATAACAACTAAAAGGTATGTAATTCTATTTTCTTCTGTAGTAATTTTAATTATTTACTAGAATATTAGGATTCTTTTTATGTTCATAGTTATAGATTCAATTGTGAAAACACAGATCATGTTTTAGGTTGCATGCTCCCTTAAAAGTCTAAGTTTGTTTGTAATACCTAAAACCCATCATATATAACTTGACGATATGCACGTGCTGGATTTGTTGTAATGGCTGTAATCATTGGTGCTAATTAGTCAAGATTGCATGTCGGGAAATGTGCTGTAATGTATAACCGCCGCTTTAATGTAAGAACGTTACACATTATGAACGTAGGGAGGATTGAGCTGCTTGAATATCGGCGAAGATCTTAGACGTTTTGTGTTGGAGACTCTCGTTTGGAGTTGGGGCCTTCAGGTCAGGGAGGATCTCGGAGTGGAAGGGACTTCAGAATAGTGAAGACGACGGAAGGATCTTCGGGATGGAAGTTGACCTCGAGAAAGTTGGATATAGCGGAGGCTGACTTCGGGAAAGTTGGATATGATGGATGCTGACTTCGAGAAAGTAGGATATGATGGATGCTGACTTCGAGAAAGTAAGATGTGGCAGAGGTTCCGAGTTGGACTCAGGGAGTTGTGAACTTCTTGAAGAAGGAGTTTAGTAGTGTCAATATGTCTCATCATTTTGATGAGGATCAAATTTTGATCACTACAGCAACCCGTGACTAACCCGATTTTTCAACCCGCAGGCCACACATGCTCCAGTTAAGTCTGAGACATGTAAAAATAAAAGAAGAAAAAAAAAATCAGGTTAGGTTTGGTTTAACTTCGAAGACCATGTGACCCAACTTTCCATCCCTTTCTAAATCTCCTACCCAAAGAGTTATTATCGGATCCGGGTTAAGATAACCCGATCCGATCCGACCCAACTCTCCATCCACGTAAGCAGAAAAAGAAAAGCTGTTCTCTGTGAAACCCGCAATCGCGTCAATTTCCTCATCTCGGCCCGGCCCCCACACAAAAAGCCAAGCAGCAGCTGATCCGGCGGAGCGCATTAGCAGCATAAAACAACTCCAGCACCGCTATCGTACGCCACGACTTCGAACGGTCCTGATCACTCCTCCCGCTGTCGGAAATCCTCCGGCGAATTATCCTCGTCCCACTCGCACGTGAAAAGTCACACACATGCCAACCCCGCACCCGATCTCGAAACGTGTCAACCCCTGCAATTAGTGCGGTCAGCACACGCGTGCTCTCCTTTGACCGAATTTTTAAAAACAAAAGCACAAAAAATAGGAAAAGTTCGAGTGTGGCTGCAAAGCGCCAGGACTAGCTAGCGGCTGGTGGGCGCCGCATGTCCCATAACGCGCCGCGATTCCCTCTCCCCCCCGAGCCCGCAACAGGAGACACGTGTCCATCCCGCCGCGGCGCTGGGCCCCACAACCCTCCTCTCTCTCTCTCGCCCGCAGAGAAAGCAGAGCGTGAGGATATAAAAACTCATCATCTCGTTGAAAAAGAGCGCGGCGGCAAAGTTCTGGGAAATCGCGCAGTTGCCACCTCAAAAAACAACTGTGGTCGAGTCCCATCGAGGGCAGTCTCGTAATTTAAGACAACACGCATGCAGAGTAATTACTGAAGGTTAATGGGGGTATTTATGTCCAACCAGTTTTTTGAGAGCAGCCCCTCGCTACTGTCGGCCATTAGATTCGAAAAAAACCACTGCGAAATGAGACAGAATAAAGCTGATGTTACCGCGAGGTCGGCAAAATTTATCTTTTCTTTTTAACCCCCAAAAAAAAAAAATAAGCAAAAATTTTCTTGCATTCTAAAATGATAATTTAGAGAGAACCAGCGAATTAGAGCTTCGTTAAGCTGTACAAAAAAGCAAAAGATCGCTGGAAAAGATCTTTAAGGTCACAGAGAGGCACCAAAAAAAGAAGGCAGAAAAAGATCTAGACCGTCAGATCTCAGAACAACGGCGCGGGGAGGTTGAGATCGATCATAAGCGCGTTTCCTCGTCCTCTTCTGTTGATCCTCCTCCTCCTGCTTCGAGATCGCTGCCGCCGCTGTCTCAAACTGACACCCGCTGCCCGGCGGTCCGAGGAAACAGATCCCGACCGTCGATCGCGCCGTCCCGCCACCAAATCTGGCGGCCGGAGGGCGGTGGCGGGCAGGATCTCGGGTTCGGTTCCGGACCCGAAGTTGGTTGGCTTTCGGCCCGCGGAGGTTTTGGCGGCCTCGTCGTAGGCTCTCGCCGCCTCTCCTCGGCGGTGTCGAAGGTGCCGAGCCACTTGCGGGTCTTCTTCCACGGATCGCGGATCTCGGCGGCGAAGCGGCCCCACGGGCGCTTTCGGACGCACGGTAGTGGTGGGACTCCTTCGGCGGCGACGAGGGCGGCGGAGCTCGGCCCTCGCCGGGGAAGGAATCTTTTCTCAGACGAAGAGTCTCGCGCCATTAGCTCAGAGAGAGAGAGAGAGAGATTGCAGAAAAGATTTGGGGTTGAAGAGAAGCGAAGAGAATTGGGTGCTATTTATAGCGGAACCAACGGTCTTTGTTTCGCCCGACAGCAATTTGCGTTTATTTCGCCTTTTTTTATTACTCTTTATGCGTAGTTTTGCACAAATCACCTCAACTAATTGTAATTTGATTTTAGCGGTACTGTAACATGGGCGGCCCGTAATTGCACCAAGCTTGCCTCTTTCGCACGGCGGTAGATTTCGTGGGCGCCACGTATCGGTGCTTCGCTAAACACGAGATGCGCGCTCGCAAACGGTGCGGCGGCAACTCAACAGTCACCGCTTGACGGTCGTCCAGAACAGTGTGGGCCCACTCACTCCCACCGGGTGCGAACATGGGTGCTGTGTGGTGGCCACTTGTCAGTTTGAATTGTGGGCCACGGTAATTTTTATATTAATTTATGTACAAGTTTTTTAATATGCAACAAACAAATGTGTTCATATTTGGACCGTTTCCACTAACTAATTAAGTTACTAGCATCATTCATGAAAGATTCCTCCAAATTAATTCATTGCCAGCGCATTAGAAACAAAGGAAAATGAAGCCAAGAACTCTCAACGCGTGTACGTGTTACATTTATTGGGCGGTGACGTGGCTACTGGGAGTTCACTAGTGGACCGTGGATTATGTGGGTCCCACACAAATTCATGCGATTGCCGTCGTGGATGCCGGCTTACTTTCTCTCACAAGGCATTTTTTTTTTTTTTTGGCCCCCTTCTAATTCTTTTATGACACTTGCCTACAAGCAAACAGGAGGGTTGCTTAAGAGTCGCTAACAACCAATAATACAATTTTTAGTAATTAAGAAAGTTGGCAAGGGAAGAAGCAGAGATTAAGGATTTGAAGGGGGGAGGGGGGGGGGGGGGGGGGGGGGTGGATTTGACGGCGGCAGGGGATCTCATTGTGCTTTTAACGGTACGATTGATGTCTCTTGTCGGCCATGACCCCCATTATTATATACTATATGCTCTGCAATAAGTGAGAGGTGGGGCGAGAGAGAGAGAGAGTGAGTTTAATGAACTTCCTTGTGGGGAGATAAACAAAATAGTGAACGATGTGTAGAATTAATAATATGGTTTGAGCCCGGCTCAGTGTTTGACAGATAGGGCATTGATATCTGTTGTTTAGAATATGAAACAAACATGGATAATGCAAAAACTACATG